>CM031860.1:38506249-38696640 GCA_018697195.1 Certhia americana
TTTTTTTTTTTTTTTTTTTTTTTTTTTTACATGATGTTATGCTACTAAAAAATAAAGTCAAATTTAAAATAAAACTTTTGATCACTATATTTGGATTTTCTTTCCAGGACAATTCCCACATTTTCAAATTTCACTCCAATATGAAATGACACTAAATTTCAAGATTTTTACATTATTTCTATCTTCCTATCCTGGAATGAATAGGTTAAGAGAACTATCTTCTCTCTAAACTCTCGGAGGCATTAACTTGTACTGAGCTTGAACACATTGGTCATGTTGTTCTATATGACATTGGTACTAGATTTGATTCAGTGATGTAAAGAGGACTGATTCCATAATGTGTTTTAAGTGGACTTGGAGCCAGCCACTTCTACATGAAAGCATTCGATCTACCCATGGATCAGCAGATAACAGAGTACATTTTTAGCTGAAGACATTTATAAATTCAGAAAAATTTGATTGTATGTACTGCTTGACAGTAGCCAATTCTAGTTGTAGAAACAGTGTTAGTTTAACAATGCAGTCATGAAAAGTGCATCCAATTAGCCCTGTCTTTATTCAAAACAATGATTAAATTACCGAGGGGGAAAAAATGTAGCTTTATTATCACAAGCCAAGAAAAGCATTCTTGGCAGTTAATATTAACGAGGCTCTCACAAGCTGCTGAGAACACAAAATAGACAACTCTGAGAAGAGTTTCCCATCTATGTAGTCAGTGTTTGTTTCCAGGTACTCCTGACTCCAAAGAATCTTTTCTCAAACTGTGGGAAAAAAAAAAAATTAAAATCAAGTTTTTTTGCACAGGATAGGGAGCAGGGAACTGATATTTTCTTATACTGGAGTTAGACCATATATCACCACAGAGCATCCTGCAAAATTTTATCAAAACTCACAGAGAGAGCATACACATACAAGCTTAGTTTACCAGAAAGAAATTAAAATCAACCAACAGAATCTGTGCAAACTCTTTAATGGGTTAAATATTGCTTCTGGTTAGAATCACTTTGGTGGTTCTGAAGAAAAATCAATCCTATAAACGTGATTATACCAGCAAATCCAAGAAGAGTACTTAACTAAGTACATAAATACTTGCTTTTCTCTGTAATAGGATGAAAACCACTTTATTTAGAATTAGATGGACACTGGCATACCATGTTTCTATTCAAGAGGGATTAAAATTCATTATTATCAAATGTACTGAAATAGCATGTGAACTTTTAAACTTGTCAGGCTTATAATTGATATAAACACTAGATAGCTAAGCTATTTTTCAGAGTCAGCTGATCTGATAAGCATTGAAATTATGCTACGAGACCTAAAATGTGGGTAGGGCTCACTGGTTAACTAGCCAACATGAAAGGAAAGTAATATGATTACTGTTTGTGTATTAGTCACTCTTTCCTTCCACCTGTTTATGTGAAAGATATATTTTAAAATAGATTTCAATCACATTTCAAGTAGTTGATAGCTATCAATAATAATTATCATGCTCTGTACTTTTGCTGATGCATTAAAAAACCCTGAAAGAAGCTCAGTCAAGACTAGACGTAAAAATGTAGACTGTAACTGAGTACTCTAACTGTTTTTTATCTACACTTCACAAATTATACTTCTCAAATTATGAGTAGTATTTTCAAAAAGAGAGGTCAGAAGAGTTAAGATGCTGAGATGCATGACTAAGAGAAATCTGAAATCATAACACATAATAGTTAATGTGAGTTCCAAGTTCTGCTATAAAGTTTTCATTTCAATGCATTTGCTGATCAAAACAGATCCTATGGAGAAGCCAAGAGTTTGTCTAGAGCATCTAATCTGTTTAAGCTTTGAGTAGCCATGTTTAGGTTAGTTTTCACTTGTTTAAAATGCATGCTGGAAGGAAATCTTTTCTCTACTACTCATAAACAACCAAGTGATATGCATACTTCCTTGGTCAACAGTGCCTCTTGAATAATGGGAGTTTTGATTTTTTATGTTGACTACATTCATTTCAGTTTTATCTCCTGTGATTCTAAGGAACTGCTTCAAAACAATTAACTGAAATGAAGCCACATGGAAAGAAAAGAACGCTCAGAAATTCTCATTTGCTGGGGCCAGAATGCCTCAGAATGAAGTGTGTTGTCTTACCTCCAATCGAAATGACTGCATTGAAGCACTGATCCCTAAAGGGAAGGTTAAGGTTGTCACACACCAGAACTTCATCACCTTTCTTCCTTGCAATTTCTACCAGTCCTTCACAGTAATCACAGCCCAGATTATACACTTGACTGTTGACACTGAGATACTTTCCAGTTCCACAACCTAAAGAAAAGGATACTAGGTCAGAATCATGTATTCCAAACATTTGTTCTCCCTCCCAAAGCAGTGAAAATAATATGAAGGCTTTCCTGATCCTAAATCTTCCTGGAAAACAAAATGAGGGTTTGTGCCAACTAGCCTAACTGCTACAGGGTTCATTTAGACTGTTGAAATTGTATGTTCACACTATTAGGACTGTAACAGTACCAACATCACCAACAGAAATTCTCATTACACAGCCCTGTATAATAGCAGGTTATCTGTATTTCTCTGGGGAAAAAGGATAAGTGCAGATGGGAGGAGGAAAGAATCATCCTCCATAGCCACTATTTCACATCTTTGAGAATCAAAACCCAGCCATGCTGTGTCATACTGAGTCTTTATAGAGCCTGGTATCCTGTGACCAACAATGAGCATAAATGGGCACCCAGGAGAGGGTAAGAAAAGGATAAGCATTTAGGCCTCTTTCCCCAGTACTGTTGTAGCTTTAAACTACTTTCTGTTCAGGGGATTTCCTGAAGCCAGTGTGTTATGCCTTTTCAGTGATCTGCAACAGATCTCTTTCCTTTGCTTAATCTCATGCAGTGCATCCCACTTCTCTCTGAGAAGTACTAAACCATAAATGCTACTGACTCAAGTCAGAGTGAAAAATTTTTGCTTTAGATACAGACTCGAAAATAACCATAAATCATAGAAGTTATTTCCATATTGCAGGCACATTCTCTTTTTGTCTTTGTGCCAATGCATTATAACCTATGTAAATGTAATGAACTGTTCCAGAATGTCTTCCACCTAAAAGTCTGTCTTTTCAAGGACTCTGCTGTACTAAATTGAAATCTTTCAGAGGATCCCTCAATGCCTTATGCATAACAAGCACTTTTCAAAATTATACTGGGAGCCATTCACTGCAGCTCTGGGTCACTAGTGAGGAATAATTCTGAAAGTTGACAGCCAAGCAATGGGGTAGCAGCTTGGCAAAGAGAATCATCTCAGTATTGGTAATTCAATTTAAAGGCCTGGAGTTATCTTTAGAAACATCACTGCTTCTTGCAGCGCTGCTGCTCTCGGTGATGTTAATGTGCACCATTATCTGGAGAGACAGCACAGGAACTACTGCAGAACAGAACAACACTTCAGTGGTGAAGAAGAAAAAGAGCATATTTCTCAGCTAAAAGCAAGCACTATTCTTTGAAGTAACAGTTGAGAGAAATGAAAAATACTAATATTGCTAATGCAGTTCAAGGAATATATGCAATAATACATGAAGCTCTGCATGTTAAAAAACTACAGATTTTTAAAATTTGTATAAATCATTTTTCATTACTGTGTTTGCAGAGGAACACATTTATTAAACCATCATTAATTTGGAAGATTCAGTTGCTTAATACATGACTTTTGGTGAAGTGCTTTTTAATCACTGTGAGTTTTTGGAAGTATAGGGTCTTCTGGAATGAAGCTAGTGTCAACAATTGCAGTATCCTATAAATCTACATTTGCCAGAGATTCACTTTTAAATGGCTCATCAGAAAGGTGAATGCCTTCTTGAATCTAACAATGGCCAAGCTATTTTCATGTGCCTTGATCAATGAAAACTAGTAAGGCAAATAGACAAAATTATATTTTAATAAAAGGTAGTATTAAACTGAAAAGAAAATTACCAATTAAAGATCTCATTTTAAAAATTTTAGTGCCACTAGGCACTAGTGCCACTGTAGTGCAACTCTTTCTTAAATACGTGCCAAAAGTAAACATAATAGTCAGATTCCTGTAGATCTTATTAAATCTCCTAAAAGAAGATACCTTGTGCACCTTAATGGGAGTATTCTTATAGGCAACTGTAAGGATTGATCTCTCTAGATGAGACTGCAACAGGGTGACCTTAAGCTTTCAGCAATCACTGCTGATAAAACCTCAAGAACTTTAGCTAAAACGCAAATGACTTCTATTGAGATGGCAACGATTTTGGCTGAGAAGTATCAATCCAACTCTCAGGTGAGTGAGTGTATGCCACAGGATATTTCCTGAAATTATTATTGACAATGGTGCAGACATATAAAAATAGCTCAAAATATTCAAAATAACATCAATCAAGTATTTTTGGTGTAGTGCTCAACAGCAGCAGAACTACATAAAATCTTCTGATTATGGCCTACAGCATATTGGAATAATGTTTTTGTCTTAAAGGATAAAGCAGATACATAATTTACTGTCCAAATTTGTTAAACCTTGCTGTATAAAAGCATTTTATTAGTTTAAACAGAATGGAAAACACAATGGTGCAAATGAGCATTTGTTTTGGTGATGTGCTATATAGGACTGAAGTCATAATGCAAGCAAAGGAAACATGCCAGCACCTGGAAATCCCCAGAAAGTCTGGAGGAGCAACAGAAAATCCAGGTATAAATACTACATGTAGGGAAGACAATGCCATAGCAAGGAACGAGGTTTTGGTGTCCACATTTAGGATCATAGAGAGATTCTCAGATTTTTAATATTTTTGATAGCAATCACATCAGAAGATTTAGCTTAATAAAAAGCCTTGCCAGGAGGAGCTTTAGAACAAATGAAAACCAATAAACTGCAGGCTGGTATTACATAAACCAAGTGATCTTAAAAAAACCTGAAATATTAAATAATTGGGCTATTAACATATTTTTTTCAAAAGAGCTCCATGAGAATGACAAACCATTAAGCCAGTGGGGAAATGGACAGATTAAGACTTAGCTCAACAAAAATAAGGGAAAAAAATTATTTCCTATCTACGTGAATACACTGCCAAAGAATTAAAAGAAGTGGTATATAGCATCTAGCATTGGGGCTTAAAAACAATTTTAGAATAGATTTAAACAAGTTAAAAAACCAGCCTTGAGCTGAAGGCTAAATATGATTAACAGGTAAAGAAACAAAGCTTATAAACAATCTTTCACACCACCTCCAAGAATGGTTTACCTATATCAACAACGAGACTTCCAGGCTTTTGTTCCAGCAGAAAGTTCCGAACACGAGGCCATGCTTTGGTCTGCAGATCACCGAAGTAGGCAGCTGTATTTTCATACACACTGTGCACATGCTGCTTTTCTAGCTGGGTAGCCTCATGTTCCATCCTGAAAACAAAATGAAGATTATGTATAACAAAACACAAACTGTTGCAGCGTAGACTTCACATTTTACAGGAATGTGTAACTCAGGATCTTGTACGTTTATATTCATTAAAATATTACATGTGTCTAACAGCCCTATTTATAAAATAGTCTTTACCCAAAGGATCTGATTTTATTTCATGAAAGTCAGGAAAAAATGTGAATGTACCATTCATATTGTTCCCTGTGAAGCATAATGATACTGCACATGCCTATGCAATAATAGGCACAATCCCAAGTTCACCAATAGAGTAAAAGGTCATCTGGTGCAAAAGAGAGCCTGTATTCAGTGGAAGTGCAGAATGGTTATAGAATCATGGGATCACTTAGCTTCGAAAGACCTTCATGATCATCAGTCCAACCAACTGTGTACAGGATTTTAAGAACCAGCTTTCCTGTTGCTAATGTGAATAGGCAAACTACTACTATGTTTCTTGAAATATATAGCCTGGTCCCTGAAACCTAAGCCCCTAAATCATGCATAAGTGATTTGTGGTTTGTCAGCCTCTAGAAGTGATTAGTTTGCTAAAAATTTTTCAGCAACAAAATCATGATTTCCCTTCTTCCACTCCACTATCTTCATGTCTTAGCACATGTATTTTAGTTTAGCCATTTGAGAAGTGGTATCTTCTTAAACTTTGATAAACTCATGTAGAACACCAAGTGGATGCAGACACTGAATCCTTTCATACAGAATCTTACATCTTCCTTAATATATCCTCTCATCCAAGGACCAACCAGGTCAGGTTTGGGTATCTGATGAAGCCTGACGACATTACATTTCAAAGTGTTAAGGCATTATTCAAACTAATTTAAACTGCCTGTTTATTTGGGAAATATTTCTTCCAATTATTAAAACAAAAACGTAATCAATTGTCCAAGAACTCAAAGGAGATTAAAGCCTGTTTCCAAACATCCAAGAGACGAAGCAATGTAATATCAAGATAAAATTTAAAAGTGACTCCTTTGACTGCCTTTGAAAAGGTCAGAAGCAAAGACTTTAATTTAATTTCCTTGATTTTCAAATAATATATATTTAGGAACCATAATAAAAATTTCTTCCTGTCATTTTTAGCATTGAAATACACTAGTATGAAAAAATAGGAGAATACATGAGAAATTATGATATCTATGAGAAAAAACATTTTAATTATTTTTAAAAATGTATGTGTGATAAACAATGTAAGCTGTCACCACAGCTGTTCTACAGACACAATCTGTCCTACCCCTGTCCTACAAACACAATACTTTTAATTTAAAAATGAGAGTTAATCCCAGTGAAAAAAACAGCTGAAAAAACCAGTGTACTTCAAGTGTGTGTGAATGTTTACAGAATAGTATGTAAAGCTTGATCCATTTCACTGGTACTGTGTAAGAGGTGGAGACAAATCGTTAACAATTTTCACAGTCTATATTGGCTTTAGTATCTATGCATATCTCTCTTCAAAACATTTATGTTCAATGTTTTCCCAATCCTTATGTTATCTTTTTTCTACAATCCAGTTTTCTTTTATCCTGCATTAACTCATCTTTTACTAAGTGAATATACACATATACATAAAAATTACATTCAGAAACAGTATAGTACATTGCTAATAGGCACATTTTCAGTTTCATTGAAGAGTGAGAAGCTGTAACAGACTGAACAAGAGAAGCAACATAGACTTGAAATTATACATGTCCCAGAAGTTACTCAATCAGAACTTTTCTCAGAATCCATTTTGTTATGTTGTCACATAGAATGGTTTAGTTGCAGTAATTTCAAGTAAGTATTCCTTGGAGTCAAAAGCCCAATCCTTTGTTTTTATTTGACCCTTAAATAAAACAAATTGGATGTTTCATGTCTCCAGCTTTTTTCTCTGCCTCAAAACATAATCTCTGTTTTGTTGTTCAACTGCCTAGAAGTCCTCTGTTTATAAGTAGCAATTCCAAAGACTAACAATCATTTCTTTTATTTTGTTGCCTGATAAGCTCCTTGCTCTAATTTATGTTTTATGTTTAGTTACTATGTGGTTCAGTGTATCCAAGTTATCTTTCCACATGAAGCTCTTTGTTCAACCTTTGCAGTTCTTAAAAAAACCCGAAAAGGCAGAATGTTTTCAACCATTCATACTCAATTCCAAATGCTGTCTTTTTTTGTCTATTTTCCTAAAATGTCTACACTGAATTCCAATGCAGACTGAGATATGATTTAGTCTACTATTGAATCCAAGACCATCCTTTAACTTTCTCGTTCACTGGAACTGGTACTGAGTCTTCAGCTACATGGGACATGATGGAGACTTCCGTGTATTACAACACAGCATTAGAGGTTATTTTTTTTTTAGATATTCTTAATAAATATTTTCAAGAAAATAATTTGGTTATAATAGAATAATGGTAGTATACTCGAAGACAAATTATTTCATACACCGTTTTGTAACAATTCCCATTCCTGCTGATTGTTTATATTTGGCAAATAATTAAGGCACATGATGAAATCAAACTTGTCAATTTGACTTTCCAGTCAAGATCCATAATACTATCAGGTTTTACTTTGCAGCACAGCAGGAAACATCCCAGCAATTAACCTCTTCATTTCAATGTTTACAAAACACAAGGAACCTGCAGAGTCTGCCCAGACCCGCAGCTGTACCACTTTCACACAAGCATACTGTCACCAAAAAAACACAGCAACTTAGACCCGTGTAACTTTACAAGCCAATCTCAATTTCTTTTTCTCTATTTCTCTTTATAAACAAAAACAGCTATTACAACTTCTTTGCTTTGAAAGTCAGTGCCACTGTTGGACATGAATTGTAGAAAATGTTCATTTCATCCAACTTCTGGATTTAACTTCCTGGGTAATTGGAAAGTCTGTTTTGCAAAGTAGGTAATGACAATCAGCCCAGAAATCCCACTGCTTCAGCATCTGCTCCGGTTCTCATTTAAGCTACCCAGAAGCTGTCTGGTAAGACCAGCAAAGAGAAGAGAAGCAGAAGGTGGTAATTATGGACACTTTTCCCACGCTCAACTCTTATTTTGTGGTTATGCTCCTGTTAAAGGGCTCATGCAGAGGCTTGGAGCAGAGATGGGAGTGTGCAGTAAATTTGGGAGTAAATGGGAGAGTTCAGTCACTCTGCAGCAAGTCCTGCCAAGTCCCCAAAATGTGAATGCAGCTCAACAAACGTCCACCTCCTGCAAACAAGCAGTTTGGATAAAAACTGAAGAGCAGGATTCTCTTCCCTTTCAGGGCTTCCTGGGCATCCTCCCGGTGATTTGTGCAAGAAGCAACAACAGGCCCTTGTTACAGCTGATCTATTAAATGAGGAAACTGGATGAAAACCATATTTTCAATTCTGCTGAATTTGCATGGAAATGGATCATCAGTCCATAACATATAACTGCGGTACATGAACAAATTGAAAGTAAATGGGTTATAGTCCATTGACTTTTTCCTACACTGCTCTTTTGCCTCTTTGTTTAAAAACCCAAAACCAACCAACCAAAAAAGAAAAGGACCCTAAACTATTACACCTTCTAAGAAGGTACAACGAATTATACAAACACGATATATATATTTTCATAGCTATGTATCTCACTAAGAGTTCTCTGACTCTAAGGTAATTTAATTTCTTCCCTTTCCATTAACATTCTGCAACCTTTTAGATAATTAACTTTTCAAGGATACTGCTTTAATAAAAGTCATGTTGTTTGGATATTTTTTATCGCTGCTGAAGTAAGAAATACGTTTCAGCAAGTGCCACTGAAATGAAAACAACCAAAATTAATAACCCCCATTTCCAACATTTTTTAAAAAATCATGTTTAGGTATTTTGGGGTTTTTTTTGGAGGGGGAAGTGTATTTGGATTTTTTTTTTTTGGTGGTTTTGAAAGCATTTCATTTACACTGTTGACTAATGGCACTAAATACCTCACCCTGAAGTGGACAAAATACTTGCTGGCTCCCAGATGCCTGGGATGTCCTGAAACTGAAGCACAGGAGGTAGCATTCAGTCCAAAAACACTGCCTCTACCACAGTCTACCAAAAGCTTTTCACATTTACCTACAGTTCTGAATCATTTGCAGGCTTCTTCACCTACCTCAAGTTATCTCCTGCCAGTCACCTACAATTTTCATCTTCCATCTTCTTTTCATTTATTATACCTTCTTCTATCTCCTTTAGCATGTGCTATGTCCACACAGCTATTTAACTTGATATAATACTGTATAATACTGTGAAGTCTTAACCTGGCTCGTGTCCAGATCCTCCTTGCCTTTATATCCAGGCCAAACACAATATGTGGTACACGTCACAAAGCTTTCGTCAATGGCCTCTTGGAACCACCCTGTAATTTTCCTGCATTGCTCCTACTTGTCTTGAAATCAATTGCTCTTGATTAATTTGTGCTGCAGGCCTTCCTTCTCTCTTGCAACTGCCTATTTTCTCTAACCCTTTGATGAGCAGCATGAATTCACTCAATTCAGTGCAAGATTTCAGCCTATTAATGAGGGTCCCTCTTAGATACACTCTTTTTCACATGCTCATGGGAATTCTCAGTATCATTTTGGATAAGAAGAACTGCTTCAAAGATCTAGGAAATTCAGCACAGTTGTGTCTCTCTTTGTTGCCACAGCAACATAGATCTTGATTACACATGCAACTCCAGCTATGGATGCAGTAACCTAATTAATCGCTTAAATGGAACAGGATAAACCACAAAGGCTAGGTCTACATCCTCAATATCCTGCTCTCCAGCAATAACTTGTGCATTTCTAGCTGTTACTAACACTTAAGTGAAAGGTGGGGCAGACCAATTTGTATTTCTCCCTTCATCTCTAGAATAGGGAGAAATGCCTATTCAGTGATAAATGCTTACAGTTTACTTCCAAAACTTATCAGTCTTGTCATTCAAATACAGGTAGCCATGGAAAACAAAGTACAGCCCCAGTGGACTACAAACGACAGTATTTTTTCCAATGTAAAGACAAAAGTCCAATTCATCTACAACAGCAAAACTTCATGGCAGCCCTTCTCAAAAACAAATCTAAGATTTCTTTATCAGAACTTTGCTAACCCTTGGATTCAATTCATAAATCATAGCAGCAACTTCCGTTCTGATTGACAGTGATTCCTCATTTCAATAATGCAGACAAAAAAATGGTCTATGCCAACACACCAAATGGTTTCCAGATATGAATCATTAAGCAAAGCCGCTGTATTAGTAAACAAATGATAATGAAAAAAAAAAAAATAGGAATGCTGTCATGAACAGTTAAACTAGCTGCAATGAAAGTTTAGCAAGATGATACAAAAGGAGATGATTTGCTTACATAAGGCTAACAGCTCCAGTAATTAATTTCAACCATGCATGAACCAGTATAATCCCATGAAAATGCACAGCCTGAAATCAGAGCAAGGGGAGCTCCATGCAGCATTACTGAAAGGTTTTGAGTTGAAATCCTGATTCAAAACCCTTCTTCCAGTAAATTTGGGAAACTCTGAAACGAAAAATAAAGAGCTGGGACACATTTGACAAGAGTCACTGTTAGCTGAAACACTGACTGTGAAATGAGCATTTTAAAGTAATTTTGTTGATTGAAATGAAGTCACTATCATTGTATTTTTTCTTATTTAAATACATAGAACTTTGTCCCAGCAAAACATTAAAAGGACTGAGATTGCTCTTACAAGACCTTGGACAAAATAAGCTTATAACTCAAGCTCTAGTAACTCAAAATGACAGCCATTCACTGACACATTTTATTTTCCAGTTCAGACAAAACCTAGTACTATTCACTGCACATTCTTGGATCAGTTAATCATTTAATATTCCCCTTGCTGTTTCACATTTAGGGTCATAGTCTATGTACCTGAAACATTGCACTGTAAACAGATTTATTTTCACTAAGTACATAAACTCCATTCTGTAGATAGGTAACATTATGCTAAATGAAAATGCACAAACATGGACCCTTGGCCAGTAAAAAACCCTGAGTAGAGGAACATACTCATGCAGAAGCCTCACAGTCCCTTTACGTGGTCTGTTCACCTTTACTATCACATCAAAACTCCCAAATCACCTCCCAGCACAGAGTCCCTTCCTACTGATGTCCCACAGAGACAAAAACACGTGATGCTGGATGTGCATTGATGTGGGTCTTCAGATCTCACACAGAAACACTCTGTACAGACATCAGAGGAGAAGTGAGGACTAGGAAAAATTTGGTCTACTAAACAGGAGGGAAAGTCTAATAATAAGTAGTGCTGAGAAGCGCAAAGTATTTAGGTTTTCTCTCTTCACTATGCATATTAATTGCCACCAGGTGTCAATACATCAGTGACAAAGGGATATGAACTTAAGGAGAGAATAGGTTCTGGCTTTTAATTTCAGGGTTTTCTAAACAACTAGCCTAATAAACAGTATGCAGGGAACTGATTGCGCTGGTCTCGGATTAGACAGTCTCAGAGCCAGAAGAAATTAGTTTTGAGAAACTGCGAGAAACATGTAAAATCCCTGGTCTGATCATATTCTAGTAAAAAAAAAAAATAGGGACAGTTGGTTTAGATTTTAGAAATTACATTAGAATGGCACAGTTGGTACCATTTTGAAGAGGATATTTAGAGTGTAGTTATTCAAATTCACTATCACACTGAAAGGATACCCTGAGCAAACCTGTCCAGAAATATGCTTTGGACACTCCTCAATAATTTGTTTGTAGGATACTTTTAGACAGACCAAATCATCTGGGTTCAAATGAACTGGATAATGGTATCAGAGTTCAAATGTTTAAACAGATCAAAAAAGACAAAAGCAAAGCATTACTTTTCAATAAGAATGACCTACTGTACAAAGACAGACTGAACGAGGCAGGATGGGATGACTTCAGCTCTGCAGAAGTGGATCTGGGCTGTATAACATTTCACAGATTTAACACCATACATGCTATGTTGCTAAGGTGGTTTTAGCAATATACTGTTGCCAAAAAAAGTAAGAAAGGAGAAAAAAAAATCATGATCAGCACACAGAAATAGGGCAGATACCTGAAAGTTATATAAACTTCTCATTCTCTTACATTCAGCACTGCTGGCTGAATATCAGATTGAGCATTATGCTCAATTTCAAGCAAGAATAAAATAGAAGAGAACAATTATGAGATATTTTACACATCTAAGAGATCAGAAATCACAAAAAATCCTGGGGAAAGAAATTTGTTTCAAAGCATTAGTCCAGAATGAAAAAGGACCATCTCATAACAAGAAGGGCTGTTGCAAAGTGCAGGGAAATAACTGTTTACCAAAACTGAAGGATAGACAAAAGACCATAGTTTAAGCTACAATGAGGAAGATATGGATAGGACACTTAAAACAAAAAAAAGATGAACAGAAAAGCACTGGAAATGACTGTGGATTAGGTCCACCAGTGGAATCTTAAAAATCTAAGTCAGTTAAGCACTTGCCAGGAAATATTCTGTGCCCTACATCAGTATCTCAAAGCCCCTGGACATGTCAATCTACCCATAAGCTTTAAATGCAGCTATTTTTTCTCCTTGGTCACTGTATGTCTCAAACATTTGTATACAATTATCACGCCTCCTCATTTTCCAGCGGTTAAGCAAGCATTAACTATTTAGTACTTTTCATCTTCCCTAATGAATCAATCAAGGTGGTCTTTTACAAGTACTGCTGTCATTCTAAGTATCCTCTCTGTATGTCTTGATTCTTTAGGCCAAGGGATATTCACGGGAATATTTGATTTCTGAATGCCATTCTACAGTTCTGGAATTATGGGTTTTTAAATTTCTTCCATTTCCTCACACTCTGGGTTTGCATTTAGAGTACAATTTTCAGTTGGATTAGTTTTAATTTATGTAGTATAATTCTCTTTTTTTTTTTTTATGCAATTATAAAGCTCATCACTGTTGGTGCTTACATGGTACTTGGTATAATACACAAAACCTTCCCATTTAAAATAATTTACAAACTGACTTAAGACATTCAGTTACTTGAAAACACATCTTCTGCTGAAATCTCAGAGACAGAAAGATAAGTAACACATTATCAAGTAGGATCTCAAATGGAGGCTGCCAATGGTTACCTTTGATCTTTAGATGAGATATAAAACGCTGTATAATCAATTACAGTAATTACAGAACTACTAAGTGTTTTCTTTTGATACATTTTATAAACTACTCTTGATTACCATGTTTATTACAACTGAACATAACTTCCTCTCTTAAAATATTCATATACAAATGTATTCAGTGTTCAGCATACTCACCAAATACAGTTTTAAAAGAACAGATCATGTGGGAGACAGTACTAGGTACTAAGTAACCTCAGTAGATGACCACTTGAATGAAATCAAAGCCAGAATGACTTTTTATTATCCTACAAAACTAAAAATTCTGGCTGATACACTTTTTTATTTTGTAAGTTTTAGTTATAGTAAATTATGTATTTATATACACTTTCTTGAAAAAAAAAAAGGTGTCTCATACGTTGTTAAGACTAGTGCTCAAAAGTAAGTACTCTCTAATAGTAACTGGGTGTTTATGCAGCTGACAAAGGCTCACGAAGATACACCAGTAATCCTATCAGGGTTCAGATTTAGACCTAGACAGAAAAACTGCATTATGTTGTCACTAAAAAGTTGAGGTGTAACCCTCTGTGAAGTGTCTGTCACCAGGAGCTCCTTCCTGCAGTAGACCAGACAGTGTGAATGCCTGGTGGTCCTGTAGTCAAAACCCCTAGAAAGTATCCTTCATTCTCATTAATCACCAGACCTTCACTCCAAGATTACTTCATTTTAAATGCATTATAGTACAAGCTATACCTTTTTACATAACTTGTATATTTCTAAGCCCTCTATTCTAAAAACGAAAAAGGCCTTTGAAAACGCCATCTTTTCCTCATCAGCATGGAAAGGAAAGGCTCCCTGGGGCAGCTGAAATTTCATATAAACATTACTAAAGTTCTTTATTTGGAAAATATTTTAATCCCATGACCTTTTTATGTGTAATTTTTTTTTCTTAAAATTAGGAAATTATTCTATGACAGGGAAAAAAAAGTTGATACTTATAAACATCAATATCTGGAGCATCAAAAGACATATTAGCTTAGAAGAAATTTGGGCTGTAAGTAATTAAATTCTCTGAAATTATTACATGTTCATATGAACGTAAAGTTTTCTTCAAAATGGAATTATTTTCAACAGCAAAACACAAACCAAGTTATACAGTGCCTTTGTTCCAACTGTGTTCTGCTTAAACTTTTCTGAGGAAAAAAAAAATCAGCCAGGATTCTGTGTCACAGGAGTTTAAGTCAGTTACATAAAGCCTGGCTATGACACAAGCATTTATCTTATTTTTCAACAGCTAGACTCTTTTTCTCCCAGTCATTCAGCTGATGTTTCTATATCCATTTATGAGAGTACACACATAATTTTTGAAGTACTGGTATCTTTACTCTTAATTTTTTAATCTAAAAATTATTTCATAAGCACATAAAAGCCTGAAATAGTTTTTCAATCTCTTTAATCTTTAATCTTCATTTAAGATGTGACCCTCTGGCCATGGTTTTCCATCACACAGGAGTATTCTGTTGCTATTACTACCTATAAACTGGCCCATGTAGATCATGGTACTGCAAAGACATGGACATCTGCTTAACTTCATGCTGTAAATCATCTTACTGACCTCAGGTAGCCTATTAATAATAACTAGAGGCTGGAATTTGCAAGTAATATTTTTCAAGACCAAGCCTTACACTGTTTCTATTCTCCTGTATTCTGATTCATCCATCCAGAATGGATGGCAGAATACCTGTAAATCTGAGAGATTGCATAGGAAGTGTTTATCCCTTGATGTAGGGTTGGTTTCAAACTCTGTTCAAAGACATGGTCTATAAATAGCATGTATTACTGAAATAAATATATTTATGTTCTAGACTGAAAACAAATTACTAAAATGAAGCCAACCCTCTGGGGTCCATTAGGAGCACAAAAAAGTCCTGAAAGGACCAGTTCTATTACTCCAGAGAAGATGCTGAATAGTTTTCTTATTTCTTTCTCAAGTTTCATGCACAAAATCATAAATGCCAGCAACTCGCTTCACCTGAGCAACTGTATCAGCAAGGAATGTCATCCTGTGCACTACATCAACACAGCAGGGCTGCTGAATTATGCCAGAAATTCTTTGCAAAAGAAAAGTCATGGGTGAGCTGACTCCCTGAGCCCTGGCTGCCCCCACTGATGCTCAGTGGGAATGAAAATCCCTTTACAAACATTCATTAAGCAGCGAACACTCCGCAATGCTGAAACCTCTATGTGGACGCAACACCTCAATATTTCGAAGTCTATAGGAAAAGAAGAAAATAATTATGAACTGTTACGGCTTAGGATTGCTCCAGTTCATTGCTTAGGACTGTGTGCCAACGCACAGCACGTACTTAATTCTTAACTAATCAAGCGACCACGGAGAAACTTACTATTGCTGCGGTAAATTCCCCCCCACGTTTCGTAAGAACTCCCCTGCCCAACTGCTACACTGAATTCAGCTCCAGCACCCACACTAGTTCCCAGCTCTGCAACCCGCCGCTCCGTTCAATTAAAATGTGACACGGGGGGAGCGGGGGAGACACAGCATGTGTATAAAAAAAAAAATTAGTTAAATCTCCAAATCCTTCCCTCCCGGGCTAGGTCAGCGCCAGAGGGGCGACTCCCGGCTCTGCGGGCAGCGATTTTAGGACGGTCATCTCCATCTACAAAAATGTACCGCGATGCCTTTTTTTTTTTTTTTTTTTTTTTTTGGCTGGTGTGAGGTTGGGGTGGGGTTTTTTTTGCGCTTTCCCCACCGCTAGGTTTCTTCTTTTCCCCCGAGGCCAGCCCGGGGGGGGGGAGCGGGCTGCCCTCCGCATCCCCGGTGCCCACCTTGCCCGCTGCCCGCGCCGTGCTCACCTGCTCCCGCGGGGCGGCGGCGGCGGCTCCATCCCCGGCGGCGGGGGCGGCGCTCGGCCCAGCCGTGCCGTGCCGTGCCGTGCCGGGTAGGGCCGTGCCGTGCCGGGTCGGGCCGTGCCGGGTTGGACCGTGCCGTGCCGCGGGGCCCCCGGCGGAGCGGCGCGGAGGGGAGCCCTCCCCGCACCTCTCCGCCGGGGCCACCCCCGCTCGGCGCGTCCTGATCCCTCACTTCCCCGCAAGCGGCAGGAGGCGGGGTAAAACAAAAAAAGGGCCGGGTTATCAATTCCCTGTTAACTCTTCTCCTTGCGGTCTTGTCTCGTCTCGTCCCTTGGGCGTCTTGTGCGAGGAGAGTGGTGCTGATGGAGATGATGGTGGCGGTGGGATGCTCCGTCAAGGAAGTGGGGGTTGCTGGAGGGGGAGCAGCAGGGTCCCCGAGCTCCTCTAGACCGAGGTTGAAGGGAGCCGTGCTGTCTGCTGGTGGCAAGAGCGGCCAAGGAAGATTAGCCCTCGCTCATTTAAAGGTTAAGCGCAAAGCTAACCTTTGTGACTAGGTCCTGTCTGCAAGTCTTCCCATCCCTTGGGAAGAGTCTTGGGAGTGAATAATTTTTTCCCCTATTCCCGCACTGATTCCTATTAAAGCAATCTAAAAATGGCAGATTGTTTCTATACTTTCATATACTTACAGGTGTTTATTAGACAAGTACACAAAAACCCAGCCATGCTCCAGAACCCCGATACAATTAGCACTATAAACGTGAGCTAAAGAGATAGTCCTGTCCCAAGAATTTATAAATTATGTGTAAGAGATTACAAAGAAGAATGCAATGTAACAGTACCAGCCAGTATAATAAAAACAGCTGCTAAAAACATTAGCTCTCTCCTCTCCTCTCCTCTCCTCTCCTCTCCTCTCCTCTCCTCTCCTCTCCTCTCCCTCTCCTTCTCTCCTACTCCTCTCCTCCTCCTATCTCCTATCCTCTCCTCCTCTCATCTCCTCTTCTCCTCTACTCTCCTCTCATCTCTTCCTATCCTCTCCTCTCCTCTCCTTCCGCTCCTCTCCTCTCCTCTCTCTCCTCTCCATTTTTGTGCAGGGAAATCCGCACAACATTGCACAATGTATCTGAAGTAGTTGACCTATTTACGGGTTACAGGCAGTCGTTGTCAGATCAGTTTAAGGACCTGAGGACAGGATTATGAGGAACATGACTGTGCATTGACGGGATTTTCAAGACTGACAAACTTACTCAAGAACATGTATTCCCTTTATTTTGACAATCCCACCTGAATGAAAAGATTCAGGGAAAGATGATAAGATGAGAATAAGCATACTGAAAACACATAAACGTAATATTCTATTAATTGTAGCAAAGTCATGGAGTAATGATGAAACTCTTGGCCTGCATTATGAAGGAATTCAGCAGCTAGATAATAACTAACCTTCTTAACACTTCCAAAGAGCTTTGACTAATTTGTAAGACATGGATGTCCTTTGCAAACATTGTGTTGACTTGTCCCTGTTATGCCATGCTTCCATGTACATTCTGCTCATTTAATTCTGTAATGTAGTGTCAGCTAAATTGACACAGACAATTAGGGTCTGCCATTCTCAGACTCTTTCAGATACCTTTTTTGGAAGATACATGTCTCATTTTTCCTTCAGGTAAAATTCCTCAAGTAGTGAATACCACCTTATGTTATTTGTTGACATAAATGTTTACTGATTTTAAAAGCTCTTCAGTTTGAAATAACTGCCTCAAATTCAGCCTTCTTAGAAAAAGATTCTGATGTAGACTCCTAAAACTCTACTGTGGGGAATTCACACAGGCTTTCCCCTTACCACCTAATCTTTCCTGGATGTTTCTTAAAACTACAATTATGTATCAGCCCTATAGATTCTCTCCAGACTTCCTGCTTCTGATGCATTTAAGATATATGTTAGTCATGTTGCTTAACACACTTTAGGCAAAAAACACCCAACTTTATTTTTATTAAGGTTTTATTAAGCTTAACCCAAACACCAAATTTATTAAGGTCTCATCATGGTCTCAATCATACAAATTTAGACAGAATGAAAATAGAATACCTTTTCCTTTGGAGTACTATGCATCTACAATTACATAATAAACCTGTAGCAGACTGTAGCAACCCCTCCTCCCTAAAAATTAAAAGATCTCATTAAAATCAAATTTTTCTATATTAAAAAGGATTTAGGTCACTAAATTAAGTGACCAAACATTGGGAAAGACAGAAAGCTGCCCATGAAACCTTAATTCAGGTCTCTTGTGCCTGTGCATTGCAACCCTGTACTTAATTATGAGTTTGTCTGCAGAATACCAGGCTCCATTTGGAACATTTGAAATTATGTAGTAGCAAGCATGTAAGACTGGCAAACCATGTTGCCTCATGCATTCCTATTCATTTATTCTTTTACTTTCTAGCATCTTTTTTGTGCTTATTCCTTATCATCTCTCATCTGGAGATTGTTCTTTCCCTGGTATGTCTGAAACTTTTACCATTAGATAACCTTTTGCAGTCAATCAGGTAAAGGTTTCTTACCACAGGGTTACAGCAATTGCTAATTATCCCTTCAAAGGTTATTTGTGACTTTTCTCCAAAGGTGAGGGGAAAAAGAAAAAGTAATAAAAACAAAGCAAGGGAAAAAAAGAGAAAGAAACCCAAGGAAATAAAAGTTTCCAGGTTGAAGCGGTAGGGAAATGAGGAATCTTCATGATATCATAGAGCTTCCTTATTACAAAGGCTCAGCTCTCAAATTACAAGCTTTACAAAGAGACAGTTGTACTTGAAAGCAAAAGGAGGCATTAAGTTGCCTGGTGCCTTGGAGGGGAAGAATCTTGCTGTATTTATAAATAAGGCTGCAGTGTCTCAGTAGACATTCTGGAAAACTCTTTTTTTTTTTTTTTAAACTTGTGACAAAAACTCTACTTCATGTCTGCTTCTGTTGGAAGAAGGCCTCATCAGTCAAAGACTTTGTTCCCTCTTTAAAATAAGTATTACAAAGAATAAATACCTTATTTTCTAAAGGCTTATTTTCTATGCAGATGCTTGAGAGGTAGTCGTAAGCCAGTAACTTACACCTTTGGTTGGTGAATTTGGTCTTCACATAGAATTTTAACGTTAGTGTCAAACTGTAATGTTGTTTTAAAAAGTTTTTCCACCAGAACTAACAACAGATGGAAGCAGTGGTGTTTGTGATAATACTACAGTGAACTAAAAGCAGTAGTTCCATTTCGTGCAAAATTTTAGACCTGAAAAGGCTAAAGAGATAATATTCTTTAGCAGAAATTGTTTGATTTTTTTTTTTTTTTTTTTTCCTGGAACATGAAAAGCCAGAGAAAATTCAAGATAGAAAAACCATGCTATTTCCCAAATGAAATGATGAAATGGGGTCTCTAAAGGCTTAAGTTTCCCAGTGAAATTAAGTATAAGCACATTTTGCTTGCCTGGCAATCTCAATATAACAAAAGTCAAATTTTCAAAAGAAGTTGCTAAAAATGGTAGTTATTGTCCTGAATGCTTCACTCTTTAGGGATTTTCTGACCATTTCCTACATGTGGTCTTTGCAATCACTAGCAATAGAAACTTGATTGCTTAAATAAAATTCATATCCTCTGCTTCTCATTTGCTTCCAGGAGGTTTAATAATAAAAATATATCCTCAAAATTTTGATAATACTGTGTGCAGAGCCATGCTGCAGGGTATAATGGATTTACTTGATTTACTTCGAGTGGGATAAGAAAGCAGAACAAATTTATTGACAGTAAGCCATGTTAGAGTCCAGTAAAATTGAACACTCATGACTTCAGGAACATAACTGTGCAGGTATTTTTTCCCATAGGCTTACTATGCAGTCAAGCTGGTATCCTGGGAGATTTTTAATGTGTGACCTTCATAGCCTACCATGCAGAGCTGCTGTGGGGATTAACTAGTTAAGATTTGTAAAGTGCTTTGAAGATTATAAGGCATTAAGTTGCACAAGTGCTAAGCACTATTATTTAATACTTAAGTACAACCAAGCTTTACAGGACAACTCATGTTCACCTCACTAGAAAAAGTCTTAGTGATTTCTTTGCAATTTCAGTACAGTTGTTGCAAGAGGTAAAGCAAGCAGAACTGACAACAAACGAGGGAAATTTCTTTCTTGATTCACTATCAGAGACTAAAGTGAGATAAAACTGTAGTGGTATTGCAGAAAAATTAGTTGAAAAATAATTATTATGAAATGCAATGATAGAAATCCACATAAAAATGCAGGCCTTCTTAATGTGCCATTACTGTCATTTTTACTAAGTCCTATCTTGCCCAAGTAGATCCATTTGCTTTCTCCATGAAGTAGAACTCCAAATCCCAGACCTATAGATTTATCAGCTGAAAATGCTGCCAAGTGACAGTAGGGATGAGTAAAATCTGTACACTGGGAAGTTGTACTTCATACATATTTTAGCTTATTTAAGTCAAAGTTTTGGAAGAAAGATGAGCACAGACTGTTGTCTTTATTAATCAGATTGGGAACACCTTGTTCTGACACTGTTTTGTTGGTTCTTGCAATTGCTTTGCTGGGTTTCATTTTGATATAAACCTTCCTCTTTCTTGTTTTGTAATGTCAGCTTTCAGCATCAGGAAGTTATTGGGATTTTTTGTAGTAACAAAGAGACAAAGTATTAGTTAATAAAATAACAATGCAAAACTGGGCTATATGACATAATTTTGCACCTAAGTATGCTGGAGATGGAGGAAAACAAGTGTTCCAGGACTGCTGACAGACACATACTATAGAGGTTAAGGTGGCGTATTGTTGGACCCTGAGCTGCATCCCAGCATCCTGAAGTCATGAAGATCTTGTCTGGCATGCAGAGAAGGAGGGTTGGGTTTATTCACCTTACAAGGAGACTAATTATTATTCAATGGAAGTGTCTTTTCAGGACAAAGCACTTAGTACTTGCATTTCTTGCCTCTGCAAAAGTGCTGCAGATATTTCACAAGGACAGACTTTTCAAGTATATGCATTTCCTCTCTGTGGCTAAAAATAAAGATTACTTTTCTATAGTGTTTTGACATTTCAATCTCAATTGAAGCATATAATAAAAATTCAATTCACTGACTGTCTCAGTATGACCTGAAATTCAGCTCTAGAGATAAGTAAAGGTAAAAGAGGGAAAACAGAAAGTGAATAGTATACTTGCATAACAGAGATTCTTGTCCGTTTCTGGGTCATGGAAGCTACAGGCCCCTAATGCTTCTACTTCTCTTCAGAAATCATACACTTTGCTTCCTCTATTAAGTTAATAACAATCATTGTGTCACAAAAGATCAAATTACTTGTCCAAAACCACAAAAGAAGTCCATGAATAAGCCAGATTTCAACTTAGCTTTCTAGACACTGACCTTGTCCCATACTGCTTTGTTATTCAATTTAGAAACAGCTTAAAATGGACTAGAACAGTGTGGTGTACATTGAAACGATTTGTGTGTGTTGGCAAGTTTGACTCAGCACGCTCTGTTAACAGTGTCTGACCAGGCTTTTGACCAGCTGCCCCAGGAGAAGTGGGAAATTGGAGGTAGTACTCTTCATTCAGATTTGGCTCTTTAAGCTCAAAAGCATAAAGTGTTCTTGAAGAGATTCAGGGCTTGCTTTCTTCTCAACATGTTTTAGAGCTTTTCCAATCCTTTATCTGAGGCTCCACTCACCTCCACAGTTGCTCTCCCACCACAGTGTCACAGCAAAAACAAAAAAAGCAACTCAGCTGTAAAATTCTTTTCTTTTGTCTTTTCAGGAACTTTTTCTTTGATTTTCTTACTGCCTTCTCTTTTGTTTAAAGAATCTTAAAGCATACAATGGCAGCTACTCGTTATTCATTTTAGATTCATTATTGGTTACTTGTGGTGTTGCTCATGCCAACAATAAAATACTTGACCTGCATTGCTATTCTTAATGCTTATTTTGGCAGAAGTGAAATTGTGTTTCTGAAAGGGCAAACATTTACCAGGTGCATTAAAAATCTAGTTAGAATTTGAAAAAAAAAACAGTTGGCTCTTCTGATGCCTGAGTTACTGAGCTTGAAAGATACAATGACTGCTATCAATATCTCATACTGTGCAGATCGTTATACACAGTTTGGAAATGGGTGAATATGATTCAGTTCTCATTTGATTTTGGTGTATTGAACAAGAAACACTTAAACACTGTAAAAACAAAACCATCAACAAATGTTTTTAAATGTTGCTAAAGCCACTCTCTACTGTACCAGACAGAAAGAAAGACAACAAGCAAGCATCCCATCAGTCCCTCCACAGAATGGATCACACCCCATTAATAGTCAGTGCCTATGTCTCATGATGGCAGTGGCCACATGGGCAGTATTGAAAGATGGCATGTCCACAGTCTCCTCACATTGACAGCAGACCAAGATCCATCACAGCCAGATCATGTGCATCTTTCTTATCTTTTCTTCAGCTGGAACATGAGCTTAGAATAGGACTTTAAATATTGTTTTTCTCTGCTGAACTAGCTGCCTGAACTACTGTGAATATGTCAGATCTCTGGTACCCTAAACTCTGAGCAGAAACTGTTTCTCTGGGGCTGTAAAATCCTCTGACTTTTCTCCATAGTGCCTGGGGCTCCTATTCCTCCCCTGCATACCCATATCCTACAACTCTCAGGAAACACAGAGCTCTGTTATCTTGTCCATCATCCCATTTCATGGGGGGAAGAGGAAGTGGTAGGGAGATTAGTCTAATTTAATTCTTCTGATCACCAAGAAGCAGAAAACATATGTGATGTGCTCCAGCAAGACCTCCTTGTCTAACATGCATCAGAACTAGGAAAATTCTCACTTTACCTGTGTATGTGTAACAGTGAGAATTTCTATCCTAAGTAGAGAAAAATATTCTGTCTTGGCAAGAAAAGCTGTTAACATCAAAGAGTCTGAATTTGAGTTCTCAGTATTTCTAGACTTATTCCCATGATATTCCTCTTGCGTACTCAATCCATTGAAATGCTGAAAATGTTTCTTCTATTCCTTTGTACTTAAAAATGGGTTGATGGAAAGAAATTTTTTAAGAAGCAGTTCTTAGAGATGTCTCATAGATCCATTACATTCCAGGACCTTTGCCTTTGCCCATTCTTATGTTAAGGTAACAAAGTGATGTGTCTTATGCTTCATTGCAAACTGATTTTCTCTCTCTTCTTTTTTAGTTTAATTTAGTTTTATGAAAAGATATTTGGAGGAAAAAACCCAAAAACCAAAAAAAAAAAGAAGAGAACATTACTAAAAATAAATCCAAGCAAAGAACATGTATTGAAGAGTTGAAGAGTCCTCTCAGTCCAGAAGAACAGACTTAGTAAAAAATGTACCTTTTTCTCAACCCCATAACAATTAACTCAATAATAAATAGGAGCTTCTTAAGGTCTGGGAAGAACACCTATTATTGTTAGGGGTCTCCACACAGGGGGATGGGCAAATCTCTTTGCATGTTATATAATCATATAATCTCACCAAAAAATTCTACCTCAACCACTGCATTCCAGAATCTATCTTTCTGCACCCTCCTATAGGCAAGAGGAAATTCAGATTCAGAAATGCAACTGGAAGTGGAAGTGAGTGCTGACAAACAATGATATGGCATTCCAGAGACCTCAAAGATCTTTCTTAAAAGCCATCTCTAACTTCGGGTAATAAGTTGTTCACAAAAGAGCGTTTCCAGCCAGTGCTGCGATAGGTATCTCATAAGAGATCAGCAAGTCTTCACAATTTGGCTTTGTGGGGCTGAAGAAAAGACTATATCATATACTACCCATAATCTACTCTCCTAAATCCCTGTGCCCCCCTCCCCAGCCCACAGAATTGCAGTTGTGCAGGTGTTGTGAAAACACCCCTAGGCTATGCTCTGGATAGGAATTAAGTCAATTATTAGTTCCTGGGAATCTTACTCTCTTTCCATATCTAAAACTTCTTAATAACTTGTCTTTTCTTTCTCCAGAAAGGACAAAAATCTTGGGGAAAATCCTGACAAGGCTGCTGAACTGCTAGTCCAGTCTGTTGCAGTTCCAGGCACAAAAGAACACTACTTCACTTGGAAATTTCTCATCCTAGTTCCATGAGCTTCCAGCCATGAGCTCCCTCAGCTTTACTTCCCAAGAAGACACATGCTGAGCTGAGCAGGGGGATTCACTGCACTCACCGGGGCAGTAAGTACTGAATTGCTATCCTGGTTGTATAT
This sequence comes from Certhia americana, assembly GCA_018697195.1. NCBI lineage: Eukaryota > Metazoa > Chordata > Aves > Passeriformes > Certhiidae > Certhia > Certhia americana. Next base: position 38,530,858 of record CM031860.1, read on the forward strand.
TATGGAACTATTTCCATTTTGAAGGGAGTTGCCTGCAACTTCTAGCTGGGTCTTTAACAGAGATTTTCACTTAATTGTTGACAAAGCTTCTTTTCACTTTTTGTAACAAACCGTCTTTCTGACTTTCACTTCTCATCTTCTTTAGTTCACTAAAACTGTAGGTTCACTTTTCTTGTGCCTCTGAAAGATCCTAATACCAGTAAGATCATCCAAAATACACAACAGAACTTTATCAGACTTTGAAATGGTTAGCTATTTTCGACTTACCCATAGAGCTTACTTTCCAAGAACATTCAGATTTCTCCTTTGGAAGCATACTGTTATTCCAGCAGGGAGAAATAAAGATGTTCCTCCATTGATCTTACTTGGAGCATTTAGGCCTCAAGCAAATGACCAGTGGCAAGAAAAGTACCTAGCAGAAGGAATAAAAAAATGTGGTTGAAATGCAGTACTCCCCAAAATCTTTAAAGAGAAAAGCTGTGTAAAGGATTCTTGAGCATGAGTTGACTTTAGGCTGGCATCTCTGTATATTGGCAGGAATTGCAATGAAGGGAAATGTCTGGTAAGGGCAAGGATACTGAATGCTACTGCATTCAGAGGGACAGGGAGCAGGGAACTTCTTTATCTTTTCTGGATATACTTGTTTGGCTTCTACCAGTTTAACCACTACCAATCACACTTGTCACATAGCTGTGCACAAGTTCTGCACCCACAGATTTCTAGAGCTTGCTAACAGATATGTATCTGCACTTGGACAACTTATACAGTTCCCACTAAATCAGACAAATGGATGCTGCTGAGCCATCTGTTTGAAAGTATGTTTAGTTATATAACCTAAGTTACAAGTACTTCCTCACAGATGAAGATATCTCAGCTTAGACGGCTACAGAGAGGGGTCTGTGCATCTGAAACAGCTTCACAAGACCAGAAAATACAATGTAGGAACTGTACAAAAACTGTGCTTTTCTACAGAAGTGTGGAAGCCTGGCAGGATTCCTTGGGTCATCACAAATGGCAATGAAATCTAGACAGACCGCTGAACTGAACCTCTTACTGTCTTCATTTGACTGAGTATCTAGATACTCCATAAGTCAAAATGAGACCTATTTAGACTGGAATTCAGAAAGCAGATCAGATGGCAAAACATAGGGATGTGAGGATTTATGACTCTTAACTTTAAGAAGAAGTGTTCTTTTTGGTTGATTCAGAGTAAGAATCACAAGACCACATGCTGCTCCCAGATTTGTACTTGCTACTTATATGAAGTGCCCCTTGAGATTCTTGTGCTGCTTTTATAAATACTTACCATCCAACCAGAAATTTGACTGGCTTTCCTTGATACTATATATACATGAACTTAAAATATTTTTGGAAACATATAATTTGTGGAAGTTTAATACTATTTTGCAGCATTAGTAGTTCTTGTTTTAACTGTATTACTCCACAATTTGATTTATACTATATCTATATGTAGATCATATTTTAATAAAAGAAACAAACATTTATCAGAAATGTTCAGTGCTCTTCTCCAAGAGTCATGATATTTTCCCTAGTTTCTGTTTGTACTCTTACAAATTAAATGTTTTTGCTTTGTACATGTGTCTCATTTGTTCATTTAAGTGTATTTTTGTGTTCTACACAGACTCTCAACCCGCACTCATCATCTAAGCATCTGAATCACTCTTCAAGCATATGAGTAGTATGAGGGGTATGGATCAGCCAGTAATCCCATGATTCTGCCTTGTCTATTTAGCTCAGTTCTCACATTTCACCCTCTTATCTGAGTCTGGAGATCAGTTTAGTGGACACCCCAGCCCAAAAGGCCCACTACCCAGGATGCAGGAGCTGAATTCTGTATTATAGCAGAAAGCTAGGTAGTGTCACACAATTTAAACATATCCTCAAGACTCTGAAACCTTTCTATGAGTACTGATGACCTTATTCAGGAGTCTTGTGAGAAGGTGGTACTCTGATGGAGGAAGATCATATAAACAAACCCTTTCAGAGCTCATGCTGGTGTGCATTCAGGACAAACAGCTATTAAAATCAAAGCATCACTCAAGGTGTTGCAAACTTTACATTCTGCTCTGCATAGGCCTAACTCAAAAAAGACTGGCTGGCTGGTCCCCGTGCAGGCAGCAGGTATTTCTGAATTGACTGTAAATAAATGGCAAATAAACCTATTTCTGTATTACACCTCAAGCCCCACAAGTTTATTATCACTCTTTTACTACTGAGAATTTTCAGGGTTCTAAAGAAAAAAAAACTATATTTCAGCAATAGTTATCTCTTTGTCTGCTCTGACCGAAGTGCAGGACCCGGCACTTGGCCTTTTTTATCCTCAAACCACTGGGCATGGCCTGTCAATCTAGACTATCCAGATCTCCAAGGAGAGGTGGCAAGTTTTGAAAGAATTTGCCTCAGTCAGAGAAAAATTGCTGGTATGAAACACAAACTACTTGTTGGTCAATGGCAGGCATGTTCTTCAAGTAACATTCTCCACACTTAGTGACCATTTTCATGATATGAGATCCCTGATTTCCAGAGAGCAGACTTTACATTCCTAGCCCAAAGTCTCAGGTTTATAAAAAATATTTTTGTGTGTTTTTCTCTGCCAGCTGTTTACCGCTGACCTGAGAATGTGAAGTTTTGTTTCCCCAGCCAGAGATTTTGAAGGAACTGGTCGTGAGCCATCTCTTCTTATGTTTTCTTCATAGTCTATTATTTCTTATCAATACATTCTTCTCCTGAACTGCAGAGATCTGTGCAGCAGGACACATTCAGGCACTCTCCCCAAAAACCTTCAAAGACCACCTACACAGAGTGGTGTGTACATTTATACTACAATCCACGTAATCAGTATTTATAATACTTCTCCAATAACTATTATCCATGTTAGAAAGTTAGACTCTACTCTAAACCAACTATAACGTGCCACCTCACTGCAGAACATGGAGCAGATGAGGAAGAAGGAGGAACCCCAAAAGCCACGTGAACTTCTCCATCTTGCCTTCACCTGCCTGCCATCCTAAAACCGCATATATCTAAAATTCTCACCCTGTGATAAAACTACACAGTATTCTACTATCTAATACACACTCTTGAAAACTCTGCTTCATTCCAGAGCTTAAAAGCCCTTTTTCCATGAACAAAGATTAAAAACACTGTTTGTCAGAGATCTTAAAATCTCTTAAAACATGCAAAGAAATATTTCTCATAATTCCAGACTCTGACACAAAGCTGCCTCTAGGACATTGAAAGATAGGGAGAGACAGTGACAAGATTCTCACCTACAGTGAGGCCATTCTAATCAACACTGTAGCCTATACAATGTCTTCACAAAGGAAGCTACATCTAGCAGGCTGATTCTTGCTGCTGGAAGGGTTGGTCAGTACATGCCAGTGTTGTGCTGCTTCACTGATTGCCCTTGTTTCCTCAAAGGAGATATAAGTGCACAGGCTCACAGCTGTTTACATTTCCTTTCAGAGATAACAAGGCTCCATGGAGAAAAATCATAAGATCATCAGGCGAGAGGATGAGAAGTCCCAGTCCTGTGACAACCACAGTATCTTCTCTGAGAATTAAGGTGCAGTATCTGATACCTCCATTTACCTGCAGCTTCCTCTTACACAAGCAGCCCCTTCTTAGCAAGAGATGCCTAAAATGACCATCAAGCCAAGAGCTATAAATTTATATTTCGGAACTGAGTGCATTCCTTTCTACTTAGGCACATACTTGTGATTGTCATGCTCACTTCTATAATAAGAAGCAATTCTTTACCATCTGGAGTAAGATAAACAACTAGCTTAAATATCTTTGAATATTTGATATTTTGTATGAAGTCTGGAAGAGAACATTTGAAATCTAAACATTTACATTACCCATATCAATTATTGTTTTCTCTGTTTTATGCAAGAAAGCTTTACTTGTAAATAGTTTAATTATCCTTTATCTCAGCTCTTTTAAAGCCATAACACCTCTATATTAGAAGACTGTATCCCTAGGGTTTTAAATTTAAGTACAATTAAGACAATAAAACTCTTTGAGTTTTCCTCCAGCTCACCCGAATTCTCAACCCAAATGCTTAAAGAGCTACTCCTTTTGGCAACACTGAAGCTTTTCAGTTTATTGACTTTCTTATTCTAGGAATCTCAGAGAAGTTATTTTAGCAAATTAAATCCCTTAAGCACACATAAAACAATATTTTATCTGCCATCTTGGTTAAAGTTTTAAATGATTGGATCTCTTGTTTACTTCCATTGTCAATAATTTTATTTTGTTAGGAATTTAGAATACTAGCAGAATCTTTCCTTAGCAGTTTCTTTGCCAATATTTTGCTATTGTACAAAAAATAGGCTCTTATAGGTTCCTGCTTGATTTTTAAATTTAAAAGCAAAAACAAAAACAAACCCCACCAAAGAACAGTGCAAGGTTACTGTTTTACATTTTTCCAAAAGCAGAAAAATAGCAAAGAGCAGATGCAGGGTCAGATTTCACTATCACCACTCACATTTAGTAGTGCTTCCTAGTTAAGTAAGTTGTTATTGTCTACTAATCCAAATGGTCAAAAGAAATTTAGCAAAATCAGGCTGAGAATAAACATAAATTATTGACATATTCTGTATTTCGATGATTAAAGGGAGATACCAAGTTATTCAAGTACCAAATTTAGATTGTTTGTCAATGAGAGTAGGCTACATAGTACATCTGATCAGCTGGACACAAGTCTCAAGTCTCCCCTGCTGTGTATAATGCTATATATATGCCCAATTACAAGCCTGAAAAAGTGCTCCAGCTAGTTCAGATAATTAAATATTAAATCTAATGTTGATATGAATTTTTAACATGCTATGAAAACACAGGGTTCATAAATGATTTACAATAACTCATGAAGGCATTTTTGGTCATCTCTGACCAATTTGTCCCTCAGATAATAAAAATCCTTTCAGAACTTCCATAAGCTAATACATACCTTTTTAAAATATGCCACTTTATAGATCCTGAAGAGCTGTAGAAGAAGCATTTACATAGCTCCAGAAGAAGCATTTACATAGGCTTACCAACAAAGAAGGAAGGAGAAGTGGTACATATATACTTATTAGAATGGATGTTCTCAAAACATCCTTAAAGGCTAGACAGAGGAAGTTGTTTTCCTTGGCAATAAGTACTTCTGCCTGACCTAAAGAAGTGACTTTGCATTATAGTTGATGTGGCAAGTTTGGTCTATTCTTTTGTTGGAATATTCATTTGCAGGCAACTTGGAAAGACTTCAAGGATGTTGTGATGTTATGCAGGGAAAAAACCAGAACGGCCAAAGCTCAGCTAGAACTTTGCTGCCACAAAAGACAATAAAAAAATGTTTCTATGTCTCAGAAACATAAGGAGGGCTAAGGATACTCTCCAGCCTTTACTGGATGCAGAGGGAAACATAGTGACAAAGGATGAGAAAATGGCTGATGTACACAATGTTTACTTTGTTCCAGTAGAAACAGGTGTCCCAGCCCCCAGAGCCAGAAACAGGGAAAGGAAGCACAATGAAGTCCCCATAATCCATAATCCAAAGGGAACTGGTCAACAACCGGCTACACCACTTATACCCACACAAACTCATGGGGATAGATAGAATCCACCCAAAGTGAGGGAGTTAGTGCTCATTGGGCCACTTTCCATGATTAACCAGCAGCCCTGGCTAACTGAGAGGCCTGATATTCTGAAATTTAGTAGATGGGACACCCATCTACAAGATGGTTCAGAAGGAGGAGCCAGGGAACCACAGGCCTATCAGCCTGACCTTGGTACCAGGGAAGGCTATGAAACAGATTATCTTGATTGCCATCACATTGCACATACACCACAACCAGGGGATCAGGCCCAGACAGCATAGGATTGGGAAAGGCAGATCCTTCTTGATAAACCTGATCTTCTATGAGAGGGTGGCCTACCTAGTAAATGAGATAAGAAGTGTCATGTTTGTCTTTCTGGACTTCAGCAAATCCTTTGATACTGTCTCCTACAGAATTCTGGAGAAACTGGTTGCTCATGGCTTGGACAGATATACACTTCACTATGTGAAATACTGTCGGATGGGCAGGTCCAGAGAGTGGTGGTGAGTAGAGTTACATCCAGTTAGTGGCCAGTCCCTAGCTGGCTCCCCAGGGTGCAGGGCCAGTCCTGTCAACATGCTTATTGATGATCTGGACAAGGGAATCAACTGCAGTTCACAGACGACACCAAGCTGCACAGGAGTGTTGATCTGCTGGAGGGCAGGAAGGCTCTGCAGAGGGATCTGGATAGTCTGGATGGACAGGCCATGTCCAGTGGTATGAGGATAAAAAAGGCCAAGTGCCAGGTCCTGCACTTTAGTCACAGCAACCCCATGCAATCCTACATAAGATTTGTATCCTGATGAGATAATCCTGATGAGATTTGAGAAAAGTGGCTGAAAGCCGCCCAGTAGAAAAGGATCTTGGGGTTGACAGCAGCTGAACATGAGCCAGTGTGTGCCCAGGTGGCCAAAAAGGCCAATGGCATCCTGGCCTGGATCAGCAGTGGTGTGGCCAGCAGGAGCAGAGGAGGGATTGTCCCCCTGTGCTCTGGTGAGGCCACACCTTGAATGCTGTGTCCAGTTCTGGGCTCCTCACTACAAGAAAGACACAGGTGCTGGACCAAATCCAGAGAAGGGCAATGGAGCTGGTGAAGGGTCTGGAGCATCAGTCTTATGGCGAGTGGCTGAGGTAGCTGGAGGTGTTCAGGCTAGAGAAAATTAAGTTCAAGGGGAAACTTATCGCTCTCTATGACCACTTGAAAGGAAGTTGTAGCAAGGTCAGGGTTGGTCTCTTTGTCCCAGGTAACAAGTAAAAGATAAGGCCTCAAGTTGCTCCAGCAGAGGTTAAGATTGAATATTAGGAAAAAATTTCCTCACTGAAAGAGTGGGCAAGCATTCAAACAGGCTTCCCAGGGAACTGATGGAATCACCATGCCTGGAAATGTCCAAAAGATGTGTGGATGTGACACTTGAGGGTATGGTTTAATTGTAAACATAGCAGTGTTGGGTTAATGATTGGACCGCCATGGAGGTCTTTTACAACCTTAGTGGTTTTGTGGTTCTGTAAAAGAAAAGAAGAATACAAACATGGTGAAAAACCACATTTTTTGGTCATTAGTGTTCAAAGAAATTTTGTAAGAAAGATGTTCCCTTTAAAAAGCAATCTACAGGTACATGAATAACTTCACTGTATACAGCTACATTCACTAAACATGAAGCATCAGTGACAGAAAGAAACAAAGAATGTGAGTTTTCTCATCTTCTAGTGAGTTTTCAACAAAATTTTTGAACAGAGAAGCAACATCTGTTGTAGCTGCAAATAAAAATCCCTATTTTTAAGAACTGAGACAATAGTTCTCTTAATAGTTTCCCCTCCCTTTGGTGGGTTCTTAGGGACAACCTTGTGCTTTACAGCCTCAGGCTGCCTTTTTCAACCTGGCTTTCTACCACAAATGTGTGAGGTCGAATTTTCAGGAATGGCCATTACACTTGGAATCCAAGTCTTTCACTTTAGCTTTGTCTGCCTGTTGGTATGTTTTTAAGTCCCTAATGGCTCTCACATCCATATCTAACCTTTTTGTTCACCATCTTGAGCTGATTGCAATACAGAGGGATTAATTTCCTTAACAAGGAGATCCACACTCACAGGTAGGCCACATTCAGCATTTGAGCTAGCTCACTTAAATGCTAGTCTAGAAATTGCACTGAACCTCAGGGAGACTCTAGACAAGCTCTCTGTGTCAGACAAGAGCATTGAAAGACAAATTTCCCTGAACATAAGGCTAAATTTTTGAAATAATAGCATTAGACTTTTCCAGAAAATTATCTCTAGATAAAGAGGCAAATACTTCAGATTTAGAAATCTAACTCCTAGGAAAACGTAGATTTTTTTTTTTTTTTAATAAAACCACAAACCCCATTATTCACATTTTCCAGAAGCCAGCTGAGGACAAGGGCCATGTGCTATCTTCTATGAATGCCAACCTTACATGGTTGAATTTCATCCTATGGATGAACTTTGGCAGGTGCCAAACTGTTAGTGCCATGAGACAGGCAAAATGTCTAAGAAAGCAGCACTTTCAATGACGAGCAGTGTATCTGTCTCAAGGAAGAAACCCATCTGCATTTCTAGCCAAAGTCCCTTTGCTAAGGGACACTGCCTTCTGTCTTTACACTGTTCTCTGCCAGAGTATTGGTCAAATTTTCTATCTTCCCTCCTACCTAAGTTGTTTCTTAAAGCTCACATTAGCATCTTAGTGAAAAATTAATCATTTTATAATTGATACCCAGCAATTAGAGTTCTACATTTCAGTTTAATTTTATTATTTCTCTAAAGTAGTCTGAAAGAGTTAACAAGGCTTAAATATTTTAAATAAAATCAGAGCCATTAATTATCTGCTTTTTTTATATAATCAAAATTATGCATCCAATTTCAATGGAAAATTATCTTGAAGTGTATCTGAGTCACTCTCCATGATGTTATCTAAGTAACAGCCCTACTGAGACTGTCCAGGGAATAAAAAATACTAATTATATTGTCTGGCTCTGACTGGCTTCATAGTACTTTACAAAAATAAAAAAGCTATTGTATATAGCCTACTTAAATCTAACACAAAAGAGTTTCATGAACAGAAATTTAGAAAAATCCTAATGTGGGCTTTGCCATTTGCAAGATCTTGGAGACTAATTCAAACAAGAACAATCTTTAAAGAATGCATGTTTTTTTTTTTTCAAGCTCTTCTGACTGATTTGGCATGCAGGGGAGTAATAGAATTGTAACAACTGTGATGAAGGTTTCTTGAATAGAAACTGACATTTCTGACATATGGGTTTGGTTATTTTTTTCTTCTTAATGTCCAATCGATTTGAACATAAATATGAAAGTCACTGCAGAAGACATGAAAGTCCTTAGACCTTTTTCTGAGACTAGTCTGGAACTGATGGGCTATTTGGATTCATTTTTCCTTAAACAAAAGAAGAAATCATACCTTAAACATCATCTGCTATTGAAGCCAAAATTTTCTTTGCACAGTCTCAACTAAAGCAGGCAAAATTCCTAATATGCCTAATTTTCCTTGATAGCCTACCTGCTGCACACACAGCATTCTCCGCTGGACAGAAGCAGTAAGGAAGTCTTTAATTGCAATATGCTATGGTTTGCATGTCAACAATGAGTGGGACAGCCTTTTCTTGATGCCCAAAAACGTCCCAGTAAAAACTGTGACAATTACTAATTTGTGAAGCAGCTGTTTCTGAATCTGAGGAAAGGGTCTCAATAGGTTATACTCAAAAAATCCTCTAGAATGGAGATGAAGTTAAGAGGTTAAAAAGGTTATAAAACCAGGAAATAATGAAGAAGCCATAGGTAACTCATGGAAAAAAATTAAATTTACAGGAAAATATCCCTCAATTTCTGAACTGTTCCTCAGGTATGAGCTATATGTTTTTGTTTCTGGGAGATAAGGATCTGCTAGAGTCCTGCTAGTAATGGAGACTACACAGCCACTTCTAAACATGCAATAAAGGACCAAATTTGCATATTACATGAAAATAGGGAAATTTTTTTTCATAGGAAATAAAAAGAAAGATGTCAGTAGTTTGTATCATCAAGTGATCTGTATCATAAAGTCCTTGATAGTGTTTTTTTCAAGTGCTTTTTACAATATTTCATCTGATCCTCTGTGCAGTATTTTCATTTTAAGAAATCCTAGGATTCTCCCTCATTGGACATTGTCTAGGAATTACTAACAGGTTCATATGGAAGTTTTTTATAACAAACCCTAGGGATTTATTTAAAGTCCTAAAAGAAACTTTGCCAGTGCTCAAGCTAAGCAGAAAGACAAATACGTAATAGCTGCATACCACAGAGCCTCACTGCTCACCTGGTATTTTCTCCAGAGTATGTAAGCAAATCAACGACAAGTGTGTCTGAAGGCTATCTAATGCCATTAGATATCATTGGTTAAGTGAAAATCCTCCCATACAACCTCTACACAGAAGCCAACCTGGCTTTCTTAGACAATATACTGTGCTTAAAAAGGACACACATTTATTCTAAAAGATTTTAGTTACTAAAAAACTCTACCTTCTGTTCCTCATCCACAACTAATATAACCAGAAAACCTCTCCCTCATTTGCTGTAGAATTCTTGTATCCTTAAGAATCTTTTACTTTTTAGCTACATAGGGGATTGCCAGGTTAGCTTCAGGAGTTCATAGGACAGAAGTACATGAGCACTTGGGCATCACGGCTTTTTATTTCCCAAAACACTGACTGGGGCACAGTGCTGCCTCAAGCCTGTTCCAAGCATTAACACATCACTGTTAAACTAAAAAGCAAAATGCCCAAAACTGTCATCTCCTTTTCCTCAAGGAAACTTTCTTCTTGTCCCTCTTTGAGCTTCGGTTTGTCACTACTGAATGCTCTGTTGGGAGATCTACAAGGAGCAGCCCTGAACTCCAGCTAATACCCCAAGCTGGAGCCTGGCTGAGCTTATTCAGACATCTGTGTCTCTGTGCTGCACTTGCCAGTATGCCTGACTTGGAGAAGATGTTTGACCAGCAAGAAGCCAGCTAGCATCCAGCTGGGCTCACAGTTCAGGCTGTGCTCCAGCTCAGAGCATCTGTCTACCCCAGATGAGCTGTCCTCAAAGCAGAACAGCTGTAGTCCCATGACTGTCATCTCAACTAAAGCGCCTGCACAGACACACTGCAAGCCAAACTAGCAGTGAATAACACAGACAACTCTAACACAGCATTTCATCTCAACTCCCTATTGTCACATGTTTCTGACATACACATCCCTAAAAAAAACTGGCCTGAGGCTACATTGTGGGATTTAAGTCCCGTTTCTGGTTGGGTCTATACTCACTATACAGAAATAATAAGAGTCTCATGGCTTTTCTCAAATTTGTTTATGTCACAAAATGTCTGTTTCCTCCCACAGATCTACCAGCAACTTCCCAGTCAAAGTGAGGGAATACATAAATAGAAATTAACTACTACTGGGCTTCAGAACACCTTCACTTAAGAAGTGGGCAGGAGACAGCAGATTCCTTCCTACTGCTTCTCCAACATGTCACTACACTCCTGATTAATGTACTGCAGTCCTACAGGATGGGCACAAGGCCACATGTAATGACTGGAGGAAAATACGATATTCCAACATCAAAACACATCAGGAAATATTTTGCTGATTTTTGTATTTGAAAGAATTCAGGAGCTGTAAAATTAAGATTTAAAAACCTAGATTTGTGTTTTTCTCCTCTTCAACCACCCTGAAGTCATAACTACCAACACCAGAGAAATAACTATCAACTTTATAGGACGAAAAAGTTTCAGAGTCATGAACTTAGCTCTGTGAATGTTGAATGATAGTCACTGTTTAAGTGAAGCCACTCATGTGCATGAAAATATTCATATGGGTGCATTTTGCAGAATCCAATTTTTTGAGGCATCCTAGTGAATAAGCATCTCCTGTTAAAATCCTTTTAAGCAGCTGTGTGAATGGATGCTAACATGATTGGAAGATAATTCCTCCATGAATCATCTTCAGTCTTCTGCAAAACAGAAATGCTATTACAAGAAGATAGTGAAAATGAGTAATTAGACCTTGAGCTGCAGGTGATATGCACTGAGAAACATTTGGATGTCTTTCTAGAGGATGCATCATAATCACTGCTGCCTTCCTGGGGAAAAAAGTGGTTCTTGCAAAATAATTATAACTACAACAATCTTAGAGTTACTGTTTTCTGATGTTATTGTGATTCTCCCAAGTGAGTTTTGAAAATATCCAGTATTCAACTCAGTTACAGAAATTTCCCTTCAGATGGCAATCTTTAAGAGATTTCAAGAGAAGAGAGGGTTTTTGAAGTCTGTAATTACAGACATGAAACACATTTTGCCACACAGCCCTTCCTTAGCTGTATTGCTTAATTTCAAGGTTCATTGCTGCTATTATCAACTAAATTGCATACTGTATCCATAATAAAACCAAATAGATTCTTCTGGAATGGAGATACTTAAGCACATTAAAATCATCTAGTGTCTTTGCTCTCATTATACCAACATGGCTCCCTTAGGCACCCAAGTAATAAGAAGAAATAAGGCCTAATGTCTGATGTTCCTGTGAGTTAATCCTGCTTATACAGCACCTGTATCCCTACCTATCCCACTGTAAACCTGAGAGAACTGTACTGAGAACAGTGGAATAAAAATGTATACCTAATACAATTTAAAATTTACAAATACCTTTTGTGCTGTAGACAAATAAGTCTTGCTGTTTCTGACATGCACCCCAAACTTCCATGACCAAAAAAAAAAAAAAAAAACCAAAAAAAAAACAACAACAACAACAAAATTGTCAGAAGAGCTATCTACTGCACACAAATTTTGATATACTGCAGTTAACAGCATGTTGTCTTCCGTTGCTCCATTAAACTTAGTCACTTATTTTTGTTTATGCACATAAGGTTCTTCAATAATTATCACAACTCCTTGAAACCCTCAAGGCTTCTCTATTTTTATTTTTTAAACATTAAAATTTTGGTGATAGCTCTAAATACAAAAATTAAGTCGAACCCAGAGTAAAATAGAATTTTTGCTTAAAGCATAAAGAATGAGTTCATTTAAAATAAACTTCCAAAGAGACGTCAGAGAATTTTAACAAACAAATATTTCCAAACACTGCAACCACTGGCAGAAAAGTCCAATATAAATCAAGGGATTGTTCATTGCTATTGTACCTTCTTGGCTGTCATAAAACTAATGGTTCCACAATCAGGCTGGAATTTGGGGATCAGGAATTTCCCTTCACCCTACATTTGTCAGGCTTACAAAACTTCTCTGTATCAGCTTACATTTGGATCAAAGCACTCTCAGGTTGTACAAGTCTTACACTGGGGTCAGCAATATTTCTAAATGTGTCTTGAATAACAACACTGAAAATTGTATCAAATTTAAATAAGAATTGTAATTTTTTTCTTGCTTGGAAGCTTGGCATTATCTGGCAAAAGCAAACTGCATCTTCAGTGTACATGTCCAGCACTGCACAAGGCAAAGTAAATGGCTTTCTGTGGAAGCCAAAGACAAGCTGTTTTGCCTCTTAAATTTTCTACTTGCACTTCGAAAAGAATAAATAGATAGTTTTCAATATTTCTGGATGTGTGGACCATTAAAATTTTTCCACTGAAGCTCAAACACCTTAAAAAATATTTTATGGTATAGTGTTCAGAGACCACAAGTAATCTGGCATCTCTGGACATCACAGGCTAAGCCATTTCATATATGTCTCTAACAAGCTATTATGTGTGTTTCACAAAATACCATACTCCATAAAGCAACCACTTCATTGCAAAAGTTTATCACCCACACTGATAAAAATCTGATTCTACATATGATTACAGGTTGGCTTGGTTTTTATTCCCAGATGCTGGGGTTTGTGGTATAATTTTTTTAGACTGAAAGAGAGTATTACTACTTGATGATATTTTCCTGGAACTTATATACCATAATCAAGTCACCTCTCAGTTATCTTATAATCTTTAAATATGCCATTATAAAGAATTTTCCCTAATGTTCAAATAACTGTTGCATCATTCTCTGAGGCCTCACTATTTTTTTTTTTCCTGCAAATACTCTAATTCCACTGTCAGTTAACAACCATTTTAGCAGTCAGGTAGATTTTCTTAACTTACTTGAACTTTCTCAGATACTGCATGAGTCACTGATTACAGAGCTCTCCTTAACTATGTCAAAACCATTCAATGTCAGAGTTCACAACGTGCTGACCATTGCAATCCATCTGCTTATTTACCCATTCTCCCAAATAATCAAAAGATTTTCAGTTCAGACAAATCCCTAAATTATGAATCCCATATCCATCCAGAAAAGCTCAAATGATTTCATGAGTGATTTCTGTCTCAAATATTCATCTTCCATGCATTCTCCATAACTCTGACAATCTTGAGCTTGAATATTTGAAGATTCATTTTTGCAGCTAGCCTGAAGAGAAATGCTTCTGTACTGCTATAGTTGGCACCACCATCAGAAATACAGCTTCTTGGGTCCCTTATGCTGCTCTGTTGATATTTCCATTCTGAGGTGTCAGTATGGTTTTGTGTATAGACTTCAACAGCATCAGTAAATGTTTAGTGCCCCAAAAGCCTTTAGTTGCCATGTCCCATATGATGAAATTAATACCACACATTAATTGTGGACTTGTTTTGAATTTGTCCTTGTAACATTTAATTGGTATCCCTTGTGTTTTAAGATCAGGAAAAACAGTTTTGGCAGTCTGTCATTTGACATATGTACCGGCATAGTTAGCAGATGGCTTAACCTGCTGCAGCATTATTTTTGTGTTGATTACCTAACAGCACCCTAAGATTTTACTGTTCAGGATTTTCTTCTACCAGCAACAGACAATGCAGCAGCACAGTTTGTTTATTATCAGTAAGGTAGTGAGGTAAATCCCTTTAAAAGGCGATCTTCTGACTACAGAGCATTAGATTTTACTCTGCTCTAGAATGTTGGCATTTCTTGCTTGGAGGGCATTACCTTCCAAAATTAACTTATTGTCTCCTGGCAACCAAACTGCTCTTGCTAGAATGCCAAAAAACATTCTGCAGTGACCCAGCAAAGAAGGTGATACTAATTTTCTTTATTTCTATCTTGAACTAAGGCCAGTGGAAATACTGTAACTACTTCGTCAATTTTTTTTTCTTGTGAAGGAAATTGCTGAAAGTGTTACAGTTTCTGTTACTGTATTGCAACACAAAGGAAGATCTTTTCCTCTGGCATTGTATCAAATTATATAATGTAATACGCCTAATTGTATATATTCCTAACTGCACTAATCTTGCCAACACCTGCTACAACACAGGATGAGCCTTGCTGTTGTCCCATTTCCTTCAAAATGGCATTCAGTGTAAGTCCAAGTTTTCTCTATTCATTACCCATAGATGTTGTCATCACCCTTCTGACCAGAATCTCCAATACATTGCTAACAAAGCACATTCAATGTCTACTAGACCTAGAAGGCCAGACAAAACTGATAATGATGGCAGGCAGATGATTCCAGGAGACAAGGAGAAGGGCAAAAAGGGGAAATCATCCTTGTTAATCCTCTTGACAATGTTTTGGAATGTGTCTCGATTTTTGGTTGGTCACTTTTAATAACTCTCTGTTGTGTTCTCTGAACTAGAAACAGCTGCAATATTAAATAGGCAAATGCTGTTGAAGCCTTTCTGCTGCTCTATAAAGTCTTAGAGAACAAATCAAACTGATGACTATGTCAGTCGTGTTTACTTATAATTTCATTTCATTGCCAAGAATAAGACTTGCAGCTTTTTAATAATCTCACAGTCCTGCACCTTGAATATATTTCTTCTGCAGTCAAAAAGAGGGGAATTGAAAAATGTTTTCTGCAACAAAAACTTCAAACATTGTTATGCTTACACACATGCACAAAATGCACAAAACTGTAAGAAGTTAATATATGGACAAAAGCCTGAACTGAGCAAGTAATTTTCTGAGATCAGCTTGTTGAGCTCATACCCTAAGGCTATGCCATAGATCATGAGGTCCTCTGGATCAGAATAAATTTTCAGTATCAATATTAAACTTCTCTGTGTTTATCTCTCATGTATAAAAATAGCTGTAGCTTCCAGGGCTGACTTAATAGCTCTGTCAAAGGACCGTTCACACTTTCCAACAATCCTATTAATATAGAAGACATTAAATTCTATTGCTAAGGAACTGGATGTACATCAGCTGAAAACATAACACCTCAGTGCTAGGGAAGATAAACATCAAAATACATATCAGAGTGTGAGAAAACTAAGTACATGATTTAACAAGTATTTTCCATAGAGGATAATCTACTAAAAGGCCCAGAAGGATATAACTTTTCACAAGTTCACTATCAAAATCCATGTCTGACTTCCTTTTTTTTTAAGTAAACAAATGAACAGACAAAACATATGCACATCATGAGGACCTTTGAAAGAACAATTCTTTTTAGAGGGTCTACATACTGACTATGAACCATAGCATATCCAAAAATATTAGTCTGCAATGTAAGTAGGAAATTGTAGTCTTGCTAACCTTGATGTATGTCCTGGGAATCCAATTTGGAGCACTGACAACGGCTTCAAGGATCAGTTTCAAGGATCAGTTTGCACATAGAAAATTTGAAGCTTTAGTATTATATTTCCTTTAATAGAGTTGTTAAGAACACTCAAGGTACAGACATTGTTACTTGGTTAGTACATCATATGAGGATCACCCAAATTCCAAGTAAGACACTCCCTTCATAATACACAAAGACATTATTCAGATTGGAGTGAGGCTGCACTTCCACAGAAGCAGGCTCAGAAACATGCACAGGCTTGTATTCTAATTGTGAGGCTACGAGCGGGAGCAGGTGGAAGCAGTCAGTTGTTAGGATAGAATGAAATGCCAGAATGGCCTTTCCCTATCCCTTCTGAGGGCTCACCAACTATACCATGCTGATCTAGAATGGTCCATCCAAAAGATTATTGAGAGAGCCATTGCTGAGTACAGTTTAAAATATGACTTATTTCTTGATGCATTGTTCATGTGACGATACTGCAAGAGATTTTTTTTAGTGCACTGCCATCTGAGGTTGCTTCCTTCCACCAGGACCCCCAGCCAGCATGCCAGGGGACATTGCCACCATGCAGTATGGGGGATGCAGTGGAATACCTGAGCAGGCAGACAGGGACAGAATGTGTTCCCACCACAGGGAGACACCTCTGAGCCCACCCAGGCCAGGAGCTCAGCAGCTGTGCCTGTGTCCCAGTGCCACAACACAGGGTGAGCCTGTGCTCAGACACACCCTGAGGACCTGCACTGAAAATATGGCACAAAACCAGAATGTGCTTTATTTCCATGATAGTCTTCCCACTAAGGCTGCCACAAAGCTAGATGACCTCATAAATAACTGCTCATAAAAAACACCTCATAAAAAACTACTTGTCTTTCCTCTGTGTCAGGTTCCACAAATTCAATTCTATATGCAAAACTGCCATTCAGTAACAAATCAATCCAAATCTTTGGAAAGCCACATGAAGCCTTTAAATAGACAAGCCATTCTAACATTTTATTAGTAGTTAAAAGCGAATCTGGAGAGATGAACACTGCAACCATCCCTTACCTGCAGTTGTCAAGGTAACAGCTGCTATAGGATTAATGCCCAAAAGATAGTTTGTCTTTCATCACGAACACTACAAACATTACATGTATTCATCAGCTGGCAACCCACCAGCCTTTTCCTTATTGGTGCTCTTCCCAGGATACTTACTCTATTAGCTTTTCAAGAGCGATAGCCCCAAATCAGGAGGGATTTTTTAAATTGCATGTTTATACATTATTTATTTACTTTTCAGCAGGCATATAATTATTGCCAACTCACCTCTCAATTACCTCATCCACAATGGTTCGTTTGTCTTCTAAGACAAATAATATTACCTCTCTAATTTAATTCCGTGAAAATACATCTTATCTCTATCTTGAGAAACTTTAATGAACTACTCCTGTATTTCCAAAACATCTACATCTTTCTTTTTTTTTTTTTTTTTTTCCTATATTGTACAGACCTAAAGGAGGTCTTCCCTTAAAGAAGGAAAGATTTCCCTCAAGAAAGAATTTCTCTCACTAAGAAATTTTACTTGCTCTTAGCATTTTCCAAACATTTTATGGGGCATAAACCTAAAGACTGAACAGAGATTTAGAGGCAATTGCCTTGAAAACAATGAAATAATTTCTGTATAAATATTAAAAGTATTAAAAGGACACCTCTGGTTCACAGACTTTGGTGTGCATAACAGAAAGTCATTCCTCAGACATATTGGCATTTGGTGTGAGCTCCATTGACAAAAAAAAAAAAAAAAAAAGGCAGCCTAGGAACTCTAGTTCATTTGTTATAGACATCCAAAAGCTTAGCATTTTTTCTTCTCTTTATTTTACTTCTCTCCTGTAAGGATCCTCTGTTAATCTTGAACAGCAATGTCATTTTGTGCCTTAAAAATTGACAGTGCTATTCAATGATGAAATCCAGCAGCCTTGTGACTTTGCCTCTTGTTACACTGCCTCGAACTCATTAGACTTGCTCTGTATACAATATCATCCAATATCAACCCCAAAGTAAGGGAACACCATGATTTTATTTTTCTAGGAATACAGATAGGAGAAATACATTACTTCTGTAAGCCAGAACAAAAGGTACTAAAGTAGTATTTTTTACAAGAAAATTCCAATCACAGGAAATACCAGCCTTAGGACATGTGGCATTTTTTTCCTCATCTAGGCAAGTTTCACAAAGTAATTGCTACTTTCAACACCCATCTGAGAAAAGTAAATGTTCAGGAGATTCTAGCAGTAAGTCTTGTTGTCACTGCACTTGGACCATCCTGTGTAAGCTGAAATTCTGTATTCACCCAGCAGTTACAGGCTCTCTGTTTCAGAGTAAAAAAATATATGCTAATGTCAGGGTTCCTGTTTAAAAACTTCCACTGAATGTTTGAAAATATTTCATGTAAACCCATTACATAATCACAGCAAAAGATGGACTTTTACTCATATGGACATATACTCATATACAAATCAGTGCTCTCAAAGTTTTTTCTGTTTCCCTACTCTTTACCCAAGAAAACAAAAGCTGAACCTGGAAGAATACTTTTTTTGTGGCTTTTTTTTTTTTTTTTAAAACGAATTAGTCAATGAGCTCTAACAGTTGGACAGAACTCACTTCACTTTCCTGCTACTTGGGCTTCACAACCATCATACTGACATGATGTCATGTAAAAGAAGGCAACAGTTACAATGACCCTAATATGCATAAAATTAATCTCTTTTATAATTCATCTTATTAATGTGATATCTGAAACATGAACTTGAAAGGATGATACTTATTTGTGAGAATAAAAATGCCTTGTTTGTGAAACAATATTGAGTAAGCCTTAGTGACACACTGACACTTTTTTGAAAATCATGTCAGATTCTTATGAATTATATCTGAGGATACCACACCAATACTTCTAATGGCTATTTCTATAATTAATTATCTCCTCTTTTAGTTTATCTTAAAGAAGAAAAATTCAGGAAGCTGAATGAATTTCAGACTATGAGAGAAACGACAGAAAACATTTTAGGGTGTCCTAAAGTTAAACTTGTTTGGGAAGCCAACTTCCATAGCCTAGTTCACCATTCTGTGGTAACTCTTCCATGCAGACTACCTTGGAGTTAACAAGAGGCTACCTCATGCAATGGCATTTTAAATGACTTATTCTCTGAGTTAATACTTTCAGTTATTTACTCTCAGGGTTAATATTGCTCCAACAGGAACTCAGCCTGTGTATACAATATCCAAGCTAGCCTGCTGTGCTATGTGCAGGCTTATATTTCTGGGCACTGATTTTAGCAAGAAGCAACTCATTTACTACCTTGTAAATAATTTTAAGAGGACTTTCCATTTTCAAGACAGCCTTCTTTGTAACAGATACTCAGATACTGCAGTTACGAGTTTTGCATAAACCTCTAACTAACTGATATTTCATTTCTTTTATGTTAGCTTATCATGAAGACAAAATTCTTCTTCAATTCCTTTATTAGTAATAACATCCCTATGCTCCCAGCTGTTTTATCTGGAGCACTGAAGAGAAAAAAGGAGCCAATTCCTCCTCATTAAATTTACATGACTTCAGAATATGCCTCTGGGTGACACATTTAACAAGACAAGGACAAGATATATGGTATCATTCTTCACAGGACATTCCTCATTAAGTAAGCTGAATATATCAAATACTCAGATGAGCTACATTGCACAAGACAGTGCCCTTTAAAAGTGGAAAATAGGTTCCTAGGCATAAATTCAGCCTTCATCGTATTACCTTGCTGTCTCTGAACAGGTCTAAATCTGCAAGTTTCTTCCTATCTGCTACTACTACTCTTACTTCAACAAGCTACAAATATCACAGAAAAGCAGTTATGATGACAGAGAGCATGGTCACAAATTATTGAGAGCAAAATAGGGAATAGAGGGGATGAATTCAGGGCTGCAAAATCACATGTTGTCACATTATCTAAAGCTGAGCTTTCTCATAAATCCCAGCCTGTCTGTAGTGCAGATGTTGTGTTCTTCAAGTAATTACATATTCTTCTTACAGAAAAAAAAGAAAAGTCAGGGGTGGGGTAAAAAAAAAAAAGATTGCTTTTAAAAATAACCATGATATTAGCTACCAAAAAAGAGAGCTCAAAATGAGTTCTCCCAACAAGGCACGATTCCTGGGCAGGTGATGCTTTGAAGGGGATTTAAGAGATGTGAGTAAAACTTGGAAAGGAAGAAAGGAGGAAAACTCTTCTAAGGATCAAAGATATCATACCAGGAGGTAAAAAACCCAAGATCACTTAAAGAAGTAGATAAATAAGCCCACTAACTATGAAGAAATTCAGTCCTATGTGATTACCCCGATGAGAGTAGGGATGATGTGTGCATTACAGAGCATCTGAGTTTCAGGATGTTCCCAGCCTGGCAACAGATTCGTCAGTTTAAGTCTCTGCACAATTGCAACCTCACTGTATCCACTCTATGGGGACATTACATGAGTTGAATCAACATGAGAACTTATTTACCTACCTGGAAAAATCATAAAGAAAGCTGTTGGAAATTGGTAAATTTTTAGATAATGTGAGCATGCTTTAACCTGAGTTAACAATGTGCTTGGTGTAGCCCAGCTGGAGACTTTTAAACAGTACTGAGAGTATTTTCATGTAGAGAAGAACTTACAGAAGGGACAGTTACAGAATCAACAGCTTGTGACAGTAAGGACACAAAATGACATATGCATATACAACAGTGTATTTGATTAACTGTTATTTATAGACAATCATTTTACCATTATTTCTTATTTATTATCATTACCTTTGAATTAATTTATATTTGCTTCCTTTATCTAATCTTTATGTACACTGTATTGTCCATCCAAAATTGAATTTCCCATCACAGTGCCTATGATTTTAGATATTTCCTGTAAGTAAAGAAGAAACAGAGCACATGGGATGAAACTCTAACAACCCTACACATTTGTCTGCTCATTTGCAGGAAGAACATTTTGCCTTTGCCTGAATGACAGTTCCTAAACCACTAGATACAGCCTTAAAGAGCAGAGAATGATTCCATATATCATATGGAATATCATATATATCCATATGGTATAATATATGAATATCATACCATATATGAAATAAGAATTATTTCATTCTGAAATGTGAATCCCCTAAAGGATTCTATGCTTGGAGTTTGCAGGTCACTGGTGATGGAAAGGATAAATAAAAGTGACATTAGACAGCCACACACTTCTACCAAGCTGCTGTCCAATATATTATCAGAAGATTCAGATTGTAAACTAGTAATTTGATGTTATTAAAATCCTAGCCCACAAAAGCAAAGGGAATTTTATAAGCTTAATAATATCTTGCTACTGCCATTTTTAACTTCATAGTAATAGCAGCCTCTCATGAGATACACAAACATTAACTGGCATTAATGGCCTCTGAAATGTCCTTGCTGAGGCTGCTAACAGTCCTGTTAGTTCCCTAATAGCTTAGACTACCATAGAAGCCAAAAGCCCCAATTAAGATCAAAAGAGCCCTTTTGTTCTAGACACTGAGCAAACATATCCTGTTCTGAAGAATGTGTAAGCTGAAAAATCAGAGATGCTCGATGAGGGTTGAAACAAGAAAGGTATAATGCAATGTTTACAAATCATTACTGGTATGTTAAAAGGCTGAAAAATACTCATATTTGCTCCTTTAGCTGCCATTGTTCATTAAAGCAGAAACATTTGAAAACCATACTTGTGTCTTATCCTATGTGATATTTGTTTTCTTCAATTTGATTCAAAAAAATAAACAGTTTAATCTCATTTTTGCTTTGGCGTAGTGCTATTCTGCCTAAAGCATGACAGCAGAAAAATTACTTTCTTTAAGATATTTTAATAAAAAAAAAAAAAAAGAGTCCTCTGTGAAGATGTTTAGATACATAAAAGTGCCATTAACCTGTACTGACTACTTTGTGACAATGGTGAAAGCTAAGATATGTTTTGCTGAAAAAAATACTTTGCAGAATCAGGATCCTACTTGTATTAAGCTAATTAATTAATTAATTAATCCACAAATGCCAGCTAGTTACATATACCTTTTTTCTTTCCATTAGTGCAAACTTAAGGTGACCCCAGATTGTCATGATACCGGATAATTTTTTTGTGGGCTGAGCTGACCAATCTGATCAATGAACTAGTCCAGGTTTGAATACTTTAGGGTTTTTTTAATTTGTAGGATTATTTTTTATTTTGATCAGCTCACCAGTATTTTATGTAAAATATTATGATGAATTACATTCTTTGACAGATTTATGAATCTGTATTATATACAATATACTGATAGCAGTACATAAACACCTCCTCAGTAATCACTCCTAATGGCTGCAAGATTAAGAATTTACTTCCATAGTAGATTTCCAGTTTCTGTACTATCTAAATATCACTTTCACTTTCTTAGGCCCTCAGAAAGTGAAATACAGCTTTTAATAATGTTTGATGAATAAGAAATTCCTCTAAGGAAGGTAGTGTCATTTCTAAACTATCTTTATTCACTGGAATAAGCCTGAAATTTCCATTTTTTCCTTGATTACCAAATCTGCAATTAGTTTACTTTAAAATAAGACTTTTGAGGTTTGATAGTTAAAATAATTAACATGTTGTGTATTTATGTATGTGAGTTGCAACAATAGCTGCAAAAAATTAATGTTTTATAATTAATAATTTATCGCATATTATTAATTGATTTAAAAAATGTGGTGGTCTTATTGCTATACTAATTTCCTCTGAGTGAAAAAAATGAGGCTCCTTTACATAGTATGGTGGTGGTCTGACTGGTGGTATTGAGCAGCTACCCCAGCAGTGTTCTGGAGGATGCTCTGGCAGCTGGACTGTCATGTCCATTATGGTCACTGCTGGCTCCAGCCTGGCACAGGCCAAGGCCACCCACTCCCAAAGCCACAGCACAGTGGTTGAGATGTTGGATCACCAGCAGTCAGAGCAGGGTTGGTGGAGGAGGAAGGAATTATTATCCACCAGCTGAAGAATAACCACTATTGGAACATTAATATCTGAATGCAAGGTCACTGCATGGTCCTTAGTAGTTCTTGTGGCACAGAATACTCATTTTTACGTATCTATCTTGTCCCATAAATGGGTCATTTTGATGCCAAGAACAGAGACTAGACAGGTCAGAAGGATAAAGTAGGTATTTATTAAAAGGACTCAATGGGAACACCTGGTCTGCAAAAGAGCCGAGCTAGATTACACTTAAGATGTGCCCCAAAATGGTCACAAAATAGATGACTGATCATGAGGTGTCACACTTTTATAAATTCTGGTCCATTAGCATATTAGAATTAATTGTCTAACCATAGCTTCAGGTTATGAAGCTCCATCCTCCTTGTTTTTTCTTCTCACTTCACTGTTTTGTTCTTAGACGTGAAAGTTGTCCTTGGTACCAAACTAGAGAAGGAATTGTTTTGTTTATCTACTCTGTGAAGAGAGCTTAGTAGCACTTAATATGAAAGCTAAAACTAACCACCAAAACAGCACAGAATCTAAAAAATATAAAAGCTAAAACTTAAGGCATCAACACCTCTCAATTCAATCCATGGCACAAGGAGCTTTGTGCCAGTAAATTCACTGCCAGAATCATCAGAGTGGACCTGTGTTAAGCAATTTACCATCAGGATACAGCCTGAGTGGGCTCTCAAACATCAGAGCCTTCTGGCCAAATCATATGCCTAAATATACAAAAATCATGAAGAAAACATGTTTCCAAACCAGTGTTCCTACAAGGGGGCTTCAGAAAGGGAAGTGCTCCCGTTATTTCCTCTGCCCTCTCAGTCATCCCAAGTACATACAGTACATGAACTCCTTGTCCAAGTGCTTCCAAAGCAATCTTCCAGGACATGGGTGGGTATGCCCACAGCCCAGCACCCAACACAGGAGTCCTTCCTCAGCAGCCACAGCTCCCTGGTGAAGGTAGCATCCAACACTACACTCGTGCTTTTCCAGAGTGCACGTTACCATCTTGCACTGCAACTCTGAGCACTATCTCAGGGTGCTGTTCTTCCACCTTGGAACAGGGGGAAATCACTATGGCAATACATTAAAGGGACCCTTGACTCTTCCCTGCTGTGAAGACCAACTGGCCTCTCTTACTTAAGTCTCATAACCTAAAAAAATGTAGAAAATGGACAAAGGAGAAAAAAAACAAAGCAGCAGAAAAAGAGGAGAGCAGTCAATATGCTGGAAGTTATGGCTGCTTTTAGAGGGATCATGAGAGGCTAGAGAAGGGGTCTGGCAGGACATCATGGAGCTCAACAAAGACAAATGGTAAGTTCCTCACCTGCAGAGGAGTATCTCACAGAGTTGTAAACAACAAGAACACCTTGGGCATGTGTCAGGGAGCTGAGAATAACCAAGCTGAGCCAGGTCTCTCTGAGCCAAGAAAGGCGTCAGTATAATGCTGCAAATCATCACAGCAAAGTACAGGGAACTGCTAAATCAAGATTGGCTTGGATGTAACTTCACTACCCCTGCACAAATATATTTTGCTCTGTGGTAACGTAAGGACTAAACAAACAGCTGGTCACAAATGAAAGACTTCGATATAGGATATGCTGAACTAAAATAAAGTAATTTAACATTTCTATTGAAGGTCATTAATAAAATACAGGAAAATACTGCAATAACAGTGTCATTAAGACTGCTGTGGCATGAGGACAGAGAAATGGCTTCATGGAATTGTTACTGCTGGAAAGCAGCTGCAGGGTGAGAACATGGTGACCAACAATGATCCGTTGTCTTTAGATTGAACTGACTCAACAGAAGCAATGAATAATCTTTCTGAGAGATTACAGAAGTACATACTGAGAAGTACAGAAGGTCCCAGGTCACAGCACCTTGAAGGTATAAAAAGACAACTTAAAGACTACCAAGGTAGAAGCAGCAGAAGAGGATCAGTGTTGAAGATCCCAGCATCTAAGAATCGATGGTTACACTGATAAACAGCCACCCAGGGCCTCTCAACATATCAGGTGCCAGGAGTATGGGCCTGGAATGCCAAGAGAGTAGTATTGAGGACTTACTGGATTGGGACAACTCAGGAATTTGCTGCCATAACCATAACACTGTGCTGCTCATGATTCAAAGACTAATGCTGCTAATGTCTACTACAGCTATCCACTGCTATTTTCATGTTTATTCCATAGTTATGCTTATTCAATGTCACTGTAGAAGTCATCTCGCAGTTCTCTCATTTGTTCTCCCTTAAGTACTCCATAGTTAAATATTGCTAAGACATAAACACATCTACTGCCACACTTGAGTTCTCATGCTGACACATTACAGTTAAAAATCATCACATATATAGCACAGTGATGGTCTCTTTCCTTGCTGGATGTCACTGCTGCATGTTCCTGTCCTTTCCCAGCACCAAGGAAGCATGCAGTGGGTGAGAGAATCTGGGCATTGCTGCATGTAATGATGTTTTTTGCTCTGCCGTGCAGGTCACTGATAGATGCTAGAAGATTTGGCTGTTCTAGATAGAGCGAATTATGAGGCAGATCATCAGTACTATTTATATAAGGGCCCTGAAAGGCACATTAAGGACTAGATACACTTGAAGGAACACCAGGAACACCATTTCTCTCATGGAAAAACTAGAGATGCTTACATGATTAACATCTTTGGAAAGCTGAGAAATTGGGCTTTAAAAGCACTGAAAAGGCAATATCCCTACAGAACAGGGTAGCTGCACGTCTCATTTACCAGGAATAAATTCTATTCCAGTAAGTTTCCATCAAAGGAAATAGTAACGAAAATTATTTTGCTAAAAAGAAGTTCTATTTTTTTATTGTTAGTATTTCATGAAGGCCAGTCTTCCTTTGTTTTCATGGATTTCCTTGTTCAGCATTCCCATTTTAGTGTCAGTTAATTCCATTTATTATACTGCTAGTTATCTCAGACATCTGCACTTCCCCACACTGTGCAGCGTGTGCCAATGCTGATAAAAAGGAAGCACATGTGGAGGAAGAAGCAAACAAATCAATCATTAAACGTCTAGGATTGTTAATGAGACCAACAAAAAGCAGAGTTTATGTAGGCAGCTTAGTGGAGCACACTTCTCTAAAATCATTTGCTTTGGATCCAACCTTTGCTAAGAGCAATTAGAAGTAATTGCCACCTAATGACTCTTTTGTAATCCAGATACTGAAAGGCACAGAGTTCAGGTGAGTTATTTCCAAAGTGCAGGGATGCCAATCATGCAGAATGCTGCCACACTGGTCTAACTGGCTATGGTGGTTTGACTCTGGCTGGATGCCAGGTGCCCACCAAAACTGCTCTGTCTATTCCGTCCTCAGCTAGACAGGGGAGAGAAAGTATAATCAAAGGCTTGTGCTTTAACATAAGGACAGGGAGAGATCACTCATCAGTTACCACTATGGATCAGAAACCCTCCACTTGGGAAAATTAACTTGAATTTGTTACCCATCAAAATCAGAGATGAAAGGTAAAACAAAAGCTGAAAGAAAAGCCCTTCACCTGACCTCCCACTTCTTCCTGGGCTTAACTTTACTCCCAGTTCTCTACCTCCCCCCTCTCAGCTGCACAAGGATTTGGTGAATGGGGGTTATGGTCAGGTCACCCCACATTTCTGCCACTGCTTCCTCCTCAGAGAGAGGAGTCCCTGCTCCAGTGTGGGGTCCTTCCTGTGGGGGGCAGTCCTCCATGAACTTCTCCAGTGTGAGTCCTCCCCATGGGCTTCAGTTCTTCACAAACTGCTCCAGTGTGGGTACCTTTTCACAGGGCACAGTTCTTCAAGCAGGCATGGGGCTCCTCCATGGGCTGTGGGTGGATCTCTGCACCCCTGTGGCCCTCCATGGGCTACAGGGGTAAAGCTGCTTCACCATGGCCTTCACCTCAGGCTGCAGGGGAATCACAGCTCTGGCACCTGGAGCAGATCCTTCTCCTCCTTCTTCACTGATCTTGGTGTCTGCAGGACTTATTTCACATATTCTCACTCAATCCTCTCTTCTCTGGCCACAATTAGTTCTCTGCAGAATTTTTTTTCCCTTCTTAAATATGTTATCCCAGGGGCATTACTGCCATCACTGTTGGGTTCAGCCTTGGCCAGTGGTGGATCCATCCTGAAGCCCACTGGCTCTGTCAGACATGGGGAAGCTTCCAGCAGCTTGTCACAAAAGTAGCTCTGCCCTGCCACCAAAAACTGGCCATGCAAACCCAATACAATGGCCCTTTTGGATCATCTTTGGAAAAGAAATATGACAAGCAGCAGAGATGTGTTTTAAGGTCTAAGATGACTGACACAAGAGAGCTAAGACATGAAAAATGGGAAAATTTTTATGGGATTCTAGCTTGTGGATCTATCATTCCTTGGGTCATTTCATTGGACTTTACATGAGCCTTAATGACTATTTTGCTATTTCATTTTTCATGTGAAATACAATTTTCTCTGAAAATGACTGGTACTTCTATTTGTACTGGGCTGACAGAAACTCTATATTCTGCACTGGAAAAGCTGCTCATTTCTGAAAAAGTCTAATTAAACTGATAGACAGTAACAATTGCCAACAGCTCACACCTCAAAGACCTCATTGCCTTACTATTTCATGGATTCTTGCTATTTCATAAATATGGAATAGCTGCTTGTTTCTAGATTTGATTAAAGAATTTTACATGGGTCTCAGGAAGACGAAATATTAATATAAAACAACCAGGAATTTTTCTTTGGACAAATTGTCCCATACCAGCATAAGTGACTTGTGTCCATATTTTCCATAATATAGAAAATTAAATTCTACCCAGCACTAAAAATAAACTTCATTTAATTATTTTTCTCTTTTTTTTGTTGTTGGGGTTTTTTTTTCTTTTTTTAAACAGTCTTAGTGAACTACCAATTATAGAAAGAGGGATTTGAGGATGAGATTTAATAACAAGCTGATTCTTTTCATCTTTTTCATTTGAATTACTCAAATAGCTAGTAAATCCTCATTTAGAGATAATTTTCAAAGACACAAACTGCAGTATAAAAAAGATGGGCAGTACCGTAGCATCCAGACAATAACATGGACTCAAGAAACACAAATTAAGTTCCATTTCCATTGCAGACTTTATTGTGACTGCATGCATGTTGTCTGCATTTCTCATTACCTAACGAATAACAAACACCACAAACACCGGGATGAAGAAAATATATTACTCATGGTAAGAAACTGGGGAAAAAGCCATACAGAAGCTGATGGCTGCATGGCACATATACCTATCACTAACATTTTAAAAGCTTCTTTTGCAGACTAAATTTATTATTTATTATTTATTTACTATTGTGCTTTGAGCACAATAATAATGTGCTACCTTAACAATTGTTACTAAACCTTACTATGTAAAGGAAATACGGTCATTATCTGCATACAGGCAGTAATGAACTATGGATCCATACAAGTCTGAATAACTGAGACAATATAAAACAATGTTTGTGACATTTAAACTGTAGAATGATAAAACACAAATTGCCAATGAAGTGACAAGATTAGTTTCCATTCATCTAAAATTGGATAATATTAGTCTTTCTTTTCTGACCAAATTCTTTTTTTGTGAACTGACATGAACAGAACTGTGCAGCTCCTATAACAATGAAACCTGATAAATTCAGGCCTACTTCCTTCTTCTGTTTATCCAATCCCTTGTTCACAGACTCCCTGAATTCTGAAAAGATGTGGATTGATTATGGCATGCTGTGTCTAAGGGAAATACACATCCTCAGGCCCCAAACCCTGTGTCCATTTGGATTCTGTCATAAAAGCTACTTCTCATTTCCACAAATTAGTATTCCTGACACCAGAAATATATTACAAAAATACATATAAATATACTAGAATTTAATTCAAGATAAATTCAGAAGTATGAAAGGGGGTTCTGTCATTGAATGTAGATGACAACTAAGTATAAATGATCATTTGAAGAGGTGGTCTCTGGGTTAGTAGTTCTGTATTTGTTTTAAGCCTGAGGAAACTGGTCTATCCTGCAGCTTGCAGGAACACCAGTGAATACCTACCAATACAAGCATTTAGGTTCATTTAAACAGCATATATGAATAAATATGTGAAGAGAATGAGCTGAGCTGAAGAAAATAATGCATTATTCATGCAGCTAACAACACTTACTCATTCCTACTATAAATTGAAACCTAAAAGTGCAAATCTAGGACACTGAGATTTTCAATCAATGCTGAGTTATATTTAAATTCAATCTAAACCAAAAATTCTGAGTTCATTTCATGTTTTCAATTCAGCATAGAAGCATTTCACACTTTCTCTCACTGGCTACATTTTGGAAAACATAAATTATGAATGTAGCAGTTTTTACAAGTGAATGGTAATAATTGCTAGGTGGATTTCACTTGAGATGCAGTGGACATGAAATTAAGTGAAATGCATTTCTCTGGTGATTAGTTTAATTCCATCTGACAGGGTCTGAAGAAAAATATTTAAATCACAAGAAAACTGAAAAATGATCAAATTTTACAAGTGAGAAAAAAGAAGCTTGAAATTCTATTTTGAAATAGAATTGATAATTAACTAATTAATTAATACTAATAGAACAAATAAATTATATTTTTGAAATTCTATTTTCTTCAATGAAACACTCAAATAACACCATTTCTTATATGTCCTGTTAACTCAAAACTGTGAAGACAATAATTTTTAGAATATGGAACTTGTTTTTTGCAATTCATGTTGTTCTAATCTCCCAGCAATTCTTATTTTCTAAATATGGAAATCATGCTGAACTCCTACACTAAGCCACCGAAAAAGCTAATTGGCATTTGTCAAGCGGAAATATCTTCTTTTCTGTTTTGTATAATCAGGCCTCTGTAATGACAGTTTTCCCAAAGATACCTAAAAACTTCATCCCTTGACTTTGCTTAGTCTTAATTACCTAAGGAACATATGTCTGGGGAAAAAAAAAAAAATGACAATAGACATAGCTACTGTCCTGAAAGAAGAGTTTAATTCAAGAGGAGAATCTGGATCCACAAATGAAGAAAAGTCATAGTAATTTCACCTAACTAAGCCTACTTCTTTCTAACCCTGTTAGATTTTCTTATCTGAATGCTAAGACCATTTGAAGACAGAGGTGAGCTAATAAAAACCTTATGACAGCACAGTTGAGTTTCCTTTGGAGCCTACTGGCACAACTACAAATTAATTTGCACTGAATGCAAGCAGTTCAGCCATTTCCTCTCCTCTCACAAGCCTGTGAAACAACAGGACCATGCAAAGAAGAAATCTGAAACAGCAATTCTTTTTCTTGCTCTAAATGCAGCACAGTTTGCAGTCAACCTCACAGGCCTTTGCTTTCTAGCACTCCTGCCAGGGTATGTGTGCATAGCACAGCAGAGCAGAGACACACAGGGAGTTTAAAAGCAGCACTTTAGCGTAACATTGTACCTGGACTAACTGGTTGCTGTCACACAAACAAGTGCTACTTCTGTAAGAAAAGGGAGAATATGAATCCACTCTGCGGTTTTTCCACATGGTTTGCTTTTTCCACTGAACAAGTCAATTAAGTTTTATGTAATTGCCATTAGGAAAACAGTGATGAAAAATCCGCAGACAGATTTATAAATAACAAAAATAACAGTATAAAAAATAACAAAATAACTATTATCAGACTGGAAATTCTTTTTCTTTTGAGGTTTTCCAGTCCTTAAAGAGGAAAGCAGCTGTTGCTGCAAGTTACTTTAATTTACTTCTACACTGTCCTTCAGAGGACTGAACAAGAACTCTGAAAAAGTATAAATGAGACCAGTTCTCTTCGGGTTGGAAAGGATTAAAACCCTGCTCCAGAGGACTTTGCACAGTTTGTCTCCCAAGAAGAGTGTAAGGCAAAAGGTCTTGGTCAGATAACATGTTATAGTTTCACAAGAGTGAAGAGAAATCTGCCAAGAGCCAGACTTAAAACACCTTATAATGGAGTAGTCACAGTGTGAGTGATGTAACAGGCAACTCCGAATTTCTGTTGTATAGAAAACAGCTACACCACTGAGACCCATTTCTGAGCCTATTTCAGATCTGAAAGGATGTGGTGAAAATATCGTACCAGGTTTTATTTTATAAACAACAAATTCAGCCTGGCCAAAGTCTATTTGCAAGAGCAAATAGAATATTAGCTGATCCATTGTTTAAGGCTTTACAGCTTCCTTGCCTCCAAAGAGAAGCACATACTGAGGTAATATGATTACAGAATTTCCAGCAGCTAGCACAGCTTTCAGACAGGCATGTTATTGGCAGCAGCTGCTCAAACAAGCGCTCACCTCACTGTGCTCACAATATCCCAGCAATTGAAGGAGTGAGAAATTATGTCAATGAAATCAGTCGTCTCTGAAAGCTTGCAGAGTGTGCTTCCATAGCAATCCAACTACTTGATGGACAATTACAGTTGCCAATTTGTCAAACTCTTTTCAAGGGTATTTAAATCTATCAAGGTTATTTTGCCACTGGATAGAAAGATTTTAATCGTCTGGAAATAACCAAGTTAGCCCCTAAACCACTAACCTTCCCAAGTACTAGGCATTTCACCAAATTACCATCTAAATGAAAACAGGAGAAGATTACAACTGTAAAAGGCTAAGATAAGGCTTTTGTGACAATTAATCTGACACAATTTCACTGTGCATATACATATAAATCCACTTTACCTACAGTCCAACAAAACAGAAGAGAAAAAAGACTACCAAAGCAAAGGCTTAGAAGCTTCTCTCAGGGATTTTTTTTTTTTCTATAAGGTCATTTCTCTTCCTTCTGGTTGATTGGGTACCTTTCACATCTTCATGTCTCAGAAAACATTTCTACTTGGCCATTTCTACTGGCCATTTCTTAGGCCAGCTGTCCTAGCATGTAAAAGATCACAATCTAAGGTATCTCATGATTATAGAGATAATTTACACAATAAAATTTAAATGTTCCTCAATGGATAGAATTTCCAGTAATAACACCAAAACTCATTTGAGAGAGCACCACCTACCAAAAAAAAAAAAAAAAAAAAAAAAGCTACATCATAAAAATGAATCAAATTACCTGAAAGACCATAGTCAAGTTATTACGAAAACAGATGGATTGCCACAGATTTTCAAAACAGCTCTATGAAAATATTCATTATGAACACACAGATTATTACATGTTAGTGAAATCTGGATACAGCACATTCGTTTGCCATTACGTCATCTAATTTATACTGCACAAGAGGGAAAATATTAAACCAACACTTGTGCTTAATGTGACATAGGTGTCTACCATAGCCATATGGTAGAAAAACAAACACATGAAAACTCTCATATTCTTGTATGTTTCCATATTTCTATTTTGTCATCACAATGCATGTATAGTTATATAATTTCTTAATCTTGATTTCCAATTCCACCCATAAAAGTATAACATACTCCAGCATTATTTGAAATCCTTATCTCAGTTTTGATCCAGCTTCCTTACTAAAATGACTAGAGCAGGAAAAAAGCTGTTTATTAGGGATTTTAAAACATCATTATCCTCTGAGATCTATATAAGGTGCCAATACAGTGCTGATACAGTTCCAAGTAAGTCATCATAGCTGTTCTTTAATATCATCTGAAGGTCTGGACCTTACATCAGTTGTGATTTAAACTTACATTTCTTCCTTGTTCATGGCTCTTACAAGTGCCAGCTGCTATGATTCTATTGGACCAGCACAAGAAGGTTTTGTGCAAACATTCTCATATGCCATTCCTCTATCAGCTCACCCCTATACAGGTGCAAGAATAATGATCACAACAGAAAAACCACATTTCCTTTAGAGTTTTGCAGGCCATAAAGCTCCTTAGATAGAGCTGTCAGATCATTTCGAAACCTAAAGCAAATCCTGAAGGTATTTTTGATGCAAAAATGAAATTTCAAACTATGATGGGATGAAAAATCTGAAAGTAAAGGGGAAAAAAGGTTTAGAAGTCCCTCCCTCTTTCTTCTTTTTTGAAGTGTCCCAGATAGGTAATTGTATTAGTTCAGTCAACATTTTAAACTGAAAATTTTATCAGATCTTCTGAGTCTCCACCATTTCTAATTCTAATTAAAAAAACGCCACTGTTCAAAAAACACTATTGTAAAGAAACGTTAAAATTTCAATTTCAACAAAATTGAAAATTGAAAAAGTCAAAAAAACAGCTCAGCAAAACCATCCTTTTTCAGAAAAAGCTTTTGGTTCTTATGAATGAATATTATCTGATGATAAGGCATTTGCCACAGAATTCTCTTTGATGGGAAACTTCTATAACACTGTTTTGCTGTTTCAGATGAAACTCTGGAATGATGAGAATGCAAACAGAAAATCTGCTAAGATGCCATGTAAGATACCACAGGAACCCATTTCTTTTTTACTTCCAGGTGATGATATCCTAGATATTGGGTTTTACTTAGGCATTTATATCAAAAATCCTCTGTTTATGTAGAAGAAGAACTAGCTGCCAGTGTTGTGCGCTGCCTAGATATGCTGAGTGCATTATCAACAGTCTTCTGCTTCAGCAAATTACTTTATTAAATTTTCCTGGCAAGAGTGTACTCTGTATGAAAAATGGATGCATTTGATGCACTTCTAAATTGTTAAGCAACATGTTCGTTATGATTCTTTAAAAGATTTCAAAGGACAAAGATAGAGTGTGGAACTTCAGGTCAAAAAACTAGCAGATTTTTCACTAGGATGTCTTTATTGAATAAAACACTTTACTGTAGGTTATTTCACAGCCTGAACTCATCGTTTTGTCAGAAAAAGACATAGGGTTTGCCTTCGTGGCCTGGAGGAAAGGAAGAGCTATGATTCCTCTGTTGGCAACATACAACAGTTAATGAATCCTCAGTACACTGGCATTTTTTCATTAAATACTGTGCAAGTATTTTCAAAGTAAAATCTCGCTGGTTATATTTCACTCAGAGTCTCTTTGGGGGCTCATGTTGCTCTTTCAGTGCAACAGCAATAAAAAGATCAGTGGAGACATGCTGATGAAATAATGTGAAAATGCCCACAAGATACTTCACTAGAATAAGGTGTATTATTTTCTCATAATATAGGCAAAGATAAATTGTAACTTGAAATACTAGTTGCAAGTTTTGAGATTTACTTTTCATTTAATCAGAATTTGAATGCCTGTAAACAGGAATCTCCTAACTCAGTCTGACATTGTCTGTAATAAGGAAACTGCACAGTAGCAGCTTTAACAATCTTTGTCAATGTAATTATCTAAGCTGAAGCTAAAAGGCCAACCTTGAAAATTGTGTGCAGGCTAATCAGGTAAATAGGTCAGAACAAAAGATTTTAGCAGCATAATTTTCAGTTATTCATACATTCACAGAATCATTTAGGATGGAAAAGACCTCTATGTTCATGGAGTTAATCATGTTTACTCGTGAGTTAATCATGTTTACTCTTGTACAGTACATGGACATGCAAAATAAATACAGCCTAATACAGGATTCTGAGCTCTCAAGGAACATGCTTTCCTATGGTTTCTCCTGTATAGATGGTAGATGGAAAAGCAATGATGAAAGCAATGTTTGGTATATCTATTATTGACGATTGAGGAAAAAAGATAATTAATGAAGAGAAATTTCCAAATGCATACAGATGATTGAGTGAAGACTAAATTGACTACAAAGATGCACAAACTGCAACACACATACAGAAAATAATTTTGGGAATGCAAAGTGACAGCTTCCTTCCTTAGATTTCTGAAAACAAGAACTAGTAATTAGTCTGACAGCTAATCAGTTACAAAGTTCCCCTTGAAATAGAACTGATCAGTACTTCAAATTTCCACTTCACAGGAAACAAAGGTGTTTCATAATCCGACCTCATTTCAATTCAGAATAAATGCAAGTACTCTCAGTATTTCCTTTGAAGTACAATTAAAAATGCTGTGTTAAAACTGGGGTTTTTTTCATGCTTATAATTATTATTTTTATTTTATTCTATTACAGGTACATGACATATATATGTTATTGGATGTTGTCAACACACAGCATTATTTGTAATATCAAGTTGCCATACTATATCACAACATACCAAATAGTCTGGTATTCTGTTTTTATATAATTTTTATATTATTTTCTTTTAAAAGCAAAATAAGTTGTCAGATTGTTTATAATGAAATCCTTTATTTTTGAATCAAGGCTGCCTAGTATTTTAAGAACTGTGGCTTGGTATGGGTTTTGGGACTTCCAGAAATCAAATGTATCATTTCCTGGAGATGGACAAGCTCAGCAATAGTTTGAGGAACGAGATGCTCAGCATAACCATAGAAAATTTTATAGACATAAATTCATCCTTCAGCTCATACACTTCACAGGCCTTCAGTAACTTGGCTATAAACTAGATTGATTTGTTATTTGTGCTGCAATGAGACAGCGTGGTGCTTTGATGCAAAATGTATTGTTTTCCTTTCAGTGCCTAGTAGCATAATGAAAACAAGCTTTTGATCTTTCTGAATATTCCCTAGATACATTTTGCTCTGAATATCCTTGTCTTCATAAAAACATTTGTTACTTTGTAAAATGCTCTTTATTAATCAGTCTTTGCACTCACAGATAAAGACTAGAGATTGTTCTCACAGGTGAAATATATATATAATGGCTAATCAG
The DNA here is from genome assembly GCA_018697195.1 of Certhia americana. Classification (NCBI taxonomy): domain Eukaryota; kingdom Metazoa; phylum Chordata; class Aves; order Passeriformes; family Certhiidae; genus Certhia; species Certhia americana. The sequence goes on from CM031860.1 coordinate 38,566,712, forward strand.
AGGCAGAGGTGTACACAGACTTAATTTATGTTATCAAATAATGCAAGCTCTCAGCTCTTCCCAAGATTCATAATGCATGCATCTGAGTTCTGCTTAGGCTCTCATTTGGAACAAAATAACTAGTTCCCCTAAAACAGTTAACAACTGTCTGATCATCCATGAGCCACTCTGGCAGTCTCACTTGGACAAAGGCTACTTCATAGCTACACATCCCACACTCAAAAAGTCAGACCAGGCTGTCCATAGCAGAGTCCCAGACCTCTGGATCCTTTCAGGAATTTAATCACGGTGCAACAACAGAATAACAGCTCAAGCTGGTGCTTCTGGGAATGGATCCTGAGCACAGGAACCCCTGTGCTTCTATACCCTCACAGTCAAAGTGCAGGGAAGTCTGGGGGCTTCCAGCTGAGTCCTCAGCTCCTGTCATGTCTCTGAGTGTCCGATCCCCTGGCTGGCACCAGGGTCCCTGTGCCCTTTGTTGTGCAAAGGTTGGTTCCAGTTCATGGCCTCTTGTCACCACTCAGAGCTCAGTCTGCAGCTGGCACTGCAGCTGCTCAGGGAGCTGCACACACTGAGTGTATTCCCTAACATAACAAAGCTTAGATGAGGACCAGAGCAAATTTCTTCCAAGGACTTCAACCTAAATTTCCTATGGACAAAATATCACTAGGACGGGATCCTTCCTCCTTATACAGTCCCCCAACACCATTTCAATAGACCCATTCTCAGCAGAAGAGTAGTCTCACACATGTTTAGAACACCCTTGGCTGTGGTGGGTGGCCCGTCTGGTTGTCAGGTGCCCACCAAAGCTGCTGTATATGTTATGACAAGAAGCTTGACTGTCAAGATAAGGGCAGGGAGAGATCACTCAGCAATTATTGTGACAGGCAAAATAGACTGAACTTTTAATTTATTAAAATTAATTTAATTAATTTATTAGTTTAATTTGCAACCAATCAAATCAGAGCAGGGTAGTGAGAAGGAAAAACAAGTCTTAAAATATCTTCTCCCTCAATATATCAAGGATATCAATATATCCTTGGCTAAATTCCATTCCTGAATTCTCTACCTCCCAGGAGCACAAGGAGATGGGGAATGGGGGCTGCAGCCAGTTCATCACACATTGTCTCTGCCACTCCCTCCCCACCATAAACAGGATTCTCCACATTCTTCCCCTACTCCAGTGTGGGATCCCTCCCACTGCAGACAGTTCTCTGTGAACTACTCCAACACATGTCCTTCCCACAGGTTGCAGGGGAATCTCTGCTCCAGTGCCTGGGGCAGAGACCCTGGTGCCTGCAGGGCTGTTTATTCACACATTCTGACTCCTTTGTTCTCCTTGTGCCTTTACACAGGTGTTTTCCATCGTTTCTTAGAAGTGTTTTTACAGAGACACTACCACTGTCACTGATGAGCTCAGCCTTGGCCAGTAGTGGGTCCAGCTTGGAGCCTGCAGTCATAGTCTCTGTCAGACACATGGGAAGCTTCTGGCAGCTTCTCACAGAAGCTACCCCTGCAGGCTCCCCACTACCAAAACCTTGCCACACAAAGCCAATATACTCACATAAGCATGCTCCATGTGTGCAGTACATAATCCTGTTAACGTCTTATAGAAATGCCACTAGCAGCCCTGAGACAACCTTACCTGACTGCAGACATTTTCAGCAGAAAAGACACAAAATTTCTCTCCCCAGAAGGACCAAACACATTCAGTGAATATAGTGAATATTCTACATAGATGTAGAGAGTCCTGTCTGTCATGGGTTGCAGTGCAAAATGTAACCAAAACTCTGTATTCTATCACAACCTGTTGAAACTGGGGAGGATGGGGTAAGTCTGTTAATGGGCCATTGAGTCTCACTGATAGAATTACATCATCCCATTGGGAAAAGCTCCAGCCAGGGGGAGGAGCCAAACATTCCTACCTGGATAAAAATCTGGGAGTTGGAACACCAAGCAGCCTTTTCCACTGGATTCTCAGAGGAAGACCAGGCCCATCTATCACCACTGGACCTTCAGCGAAAATCTCCCCTTTTCTACAGGAGCATCACTTCAACAGAGCCACATCTGCTACTAGGATTGCAGCCACCATTGAATGGGACTGCCTCCAACACCCTGACCCACAGGGTATCAGGTTGTATCCTGACTCTGTCAGTGGGTTTTGGTTTGTTTCTTTTTCTCCTTCGTAATACTGCATGTGTTTTTGTTTTATTATTTTAGTTTCCCTAATAAAGAACTGTTATTCCTATTCCCGTATCTTTGCCTAAGACCCCTTAATTTCAAATTTATAATCATTTGGAGGGAGGGGGTTTACATTCTCCATTCCAAGGGAGGCTCCTTCCTTCCTTAGCAGATGCCTGTCATTCAAACCACGACACTGTCTCATGGAAATCACCATTAAGGACATACTTCACAACTTGGAAGGCCATGGGGTTTCTTCCAGAGATATTAATCTTCACTCAACTGTAATCATGTCATCTATTCAAAACCTGAGTTTTCCTTCTCTGATATGAAGAGTTTGATTTTATGGGTACAGTTGAAATGAGTGATGCTCTGTTCTGAAATCCCAAGAGGGAACAGTAGCCACTAGAATTCTGCAGTCCCTGCTGGAAAATAGGCCATTGTTTACAAAAGACAATGGCACTTCTAACATTCACAGACAGAAGGGAGTCTTGTATAGAAAAGTACAAGTAGGTTGTGTTAAACATCATTAATATATTGGGGGGTTTTCTGGATATTATTTCAATGAGAGGGAGGTAGAAAAACATGAACAAAACTCTAGAAAGGTGGCATCAAAATGCAACTATAAAAGCTGCCTTTAATATATAATTTCAAGCTAAGAGCAATCCTGCTTTGTTTCTACTGCCCCCAGCTGCTCATTCCTATCTGCATCTTTGTTATATACACTGGCTTTGCTATATAGCCTGTCATCAAAAACAGAGTTTGAGAGGGTGGGAAATTGTACACAAGTGCAAGAAGTTTTGAAAGGACTTTCCCACCAATTATCCTGTAATACTGTGATCTCACAGGATTACCATATGAAATTAATTTTAAGTTCTGACTGGAATTCTTGAAATCACAAGAAATTAATTTATGTTCTTGTGATTAAATAAAGAATTGTGTTTTGGTTCTTTGGGGTATTTTTAATTACTTGTCAATAAACGGGGGAACTGCCCTTAAGATACATGATTTCATGTGTTTTCTGACAGAGATAACCTGCATGGACCTGAATTTTGCTTCAAAATACAGTAACAGCTGATACTGCTTCAGGCATAAGCCTTTTATTTTCTTGCTTTTGCACACTGGCCTATAATACAGGAATTTAGTCTCACAGCATAGTTTTATGAATTAGAACCTATACCGAAATGGACAATAAGAGTGCTCTAAGAGATGACCTTCAACATTTCATTAGTGCAAAAACAGTTCTGCATCATCTTTAACAAACTGTTTTCTGATTATAATTCTCAGCATATTCTGTAAAACAACTTCACACAGGGCATAAACAGTAAAGCTATACATTAAAAAAATATAAAATCTTCTTTTATGGATAATTTCAAATAGAATATGAGGAGCAACTCTGTTTTTTCTAGTTAAGTCAAATTATATATATATATGCTCCTCATCTGGTTCAGTATTTGTAAGTGTGCAAAAATAGAAGCATAGTGCAGACATTTGAACTGAAGCTATATCTGCAATATCAGAACTGGAAAAATTATATGACTCTCAACTACAACACGGCCATTATTCACTTACTCAATATTCACTTGAAATGAATATTCTGAGCAGCCAAGTGCCTTCCTAGGAGTTGATAAATGAAATCCAAAAGGTTATTTTCTCTTATGGTGTCCCTTGGCACAGCTTTCTGAAAGGACTACATAAATATAATAGTATTTTTATTGCTATGTTGCATTAATAGGCCTTTGTATAAATACCTTCGTAAAAACTTCATGGAAATCAATAACGAAGTGTATCAGGAAATGTGTTCAGCTACAAAAGGGATGGCTCCTATCATTATCAGAAATTGATTTTAATTGAAACAGGAAATAATCATGTACCAATAACATCAGTATTCCTGTCACAAAAGAGTCTATTTTAGTGGAAGACAAATACAATCTACAATAAACAAATGTTTTTGCTTTATCACATTCTATTTCCCATTGGATATATTCAATTTGTTGACTGGGTTAAACTCACTGTGCTCTGATCCAACATGTGATTCCAAATAACCTTCAAGATAGAGAGCTACCTATTGCCAAATCAGTTTGAGGACAACACAAATAGTGGGTAACAAATCAATGTAATGACTGATAAAATCTCATCTCTAATATGGAATGTGTTTGCAGAAAGACAGACTGTCCTGGGAATGTTTTTGTAGTGGTCCTAAAGTAGCAATGACAACGCTCTTTTCTGAAAGACCTCATGACTATTCACATTCATTTTAATCAATGTTTAAAAGTTGCTATTGATTTTTTTTTTGTTTTTATGATTCTGAAGGAAAATTATCAAGACATTGCATATCCTTTGAATATGCACACAAAGATGAACCACTCACAGTAATTTTTACATCCTAAAAATGGCCTGCAGCACGGAATTATTTCAGACATTGAAGCTCTGAAATACTGGCTGGGTCCCAAAAGCAATTCAAGTGCCAAAAGACCAAGTGGAATATTTTCAGATCATTATTAAACTCACAAAGCATTTACCATATTTCTACCATTTGATTGCCAGCACAGAATTTCAACTTGTGAAAGTTCTAATGTCATCTCATCATTCCTTAAAAACAGTATAAATGCACGAGCAATGCAATGTGCTTAGAAAGGCTGTCTCCTGTCTGCATGCACAGAAGTAATCCACTTATCCCACAAGGCATACAAAACATGACCAACACCACAGTGTCCCAAGTGGACGGCAGCTTCTGAAAATGAGCAAATGTTTCTGACAGGGAGCAAATTCCTGTGAAGAGCTGCAAGGTTCCTTTGCCAAATATTAGCCTTGAACTAGAATATCATATTGCTAAAAACAAACCAAAAAAATCCTATGTAAGGAATGTATAGGAAATATATAAGGTCATATACAGGGAATACAAATGTCCTTTTTCCTCCAGTTGTCACTTAATTAACCAGCTGGCTGCTGAAGTCACCATTATCTCAGTTCTGCTGAATATTAGTATTTGTTTCACCACTCTCTTAAAAACACGTGTGATATAATAAATTTAAAAACAGAACAGCAATGTAAGGTACATTGGGTAGGGTAAAATCGCCATTATAAAAGGGATTTTTTTAATTACAAAACTTTAGCAGAGAAAGCAATCAAGTAAACCTCCCTTATAGCAGAATAAACAGTCAAGGTGACAGTGCACAGCTGAGAGGGGAGGCAGGGTCGGTACCTGGATCAGCCACTAGTAAAATAATTTGTAAAGTTACAAGATCTCAGACTGACAAACACAAAGCAAGATCTGCCACTGAAAGGAAGAAGAGAAAACAAAACCAGAAAAAACCCAGGATTATAAAGTGACAAAACTATCAGAAACACTCGTGTAAAAGTAACTCTTGTGAGTTTAGAATTACTGCCTTACTGCCTATACTGAACTATGTTATTAACAAGATGTTAAGAGACTATCACAGAAGCGGACACTGAACTTCTCCTTTGTCTGAGGGAGATGATGTCTCTGCTCTTGTGAAGCCTGTTCGAGGCTCAGAATCTCAAGACAAGGCAGGGCAGGCAGCCCCGGGTTCTGCTGCAGACCCGCAGCTTCCTTCAGCACCACTCCGTGGGACAAGGCAGCACTGCACCTTTCCACCGGCAACCTCCAGCCTGAGACTGTTCACCTGCATTTCCTTCACTCGTTTACATCTTCTTACTTCCTCATGAAGAGCTTCTTCCACGGCTTTTTACACAACAACAAAATTACACTGATTCAAAGCACACTCCTTACTGATGTCTGCCTTCCAACCACAGCCTCCATTAACATGCACCATGTGAATCAGGAGCCCCATCCCAGAAACACACCCGAACATACAGGGGCACCTTGACTACCCTTTTCCCCTCCACCGGCACATCACACCACGTGTGAGGCTGCCAAGCCCTCCTGTACCACTTCCTATCACCTCTCTCCACCAGTCAGATCCAAATGTGCTGTAAAACTATGTAAGAAATCTCACAGTTGTCAATAGCACTCAGTACGGGTGCAAAAAGATCAAATGTTTTATCCTGAGATGTAACAGGCTACCATACCCAGAATCTGATCTGTTTATTTTGGAGAGTAATAAATCAACTCCCACCCCAGTTCCACCTTGAACTCTCCTACTCATATGCTAAGAAAAATTTTAACTCCTCCTGTCTATGACACATTGAAAGGATGCCAGAGAGATCATGTCAGCAGAAATAGAAAATGGCACTCCCACTAAATGAAGAATTCAATTATTTGTCCAATTCTTTCATCTCTGCTTTAGTTAGCTTCCAGAAACAGAAATAAAGAATAGTAACCTCAGTCTTACAGTAAGCTCCTTCAAGAATATATATACACACATATATACATATTCACATATATAAATATATATATATATATATAAATATAACAACTCATATAACAAGAGAGTAATGGAGTCCTGGATGCTTGTAACATAAGCCAGGCCTGGGATAGAGGATACAACTGTGAGATTTGAGACAGACATTGAGACCAAGAAATTTGAGAAAGCTAAAACATTTAATGCAATAAAGGAGCAATGATAGCTTAAGGCTGCTAATCAAAACCTGGCAGTTAATCAATATAGTGTCTAATAACTCACATTTGTGTAATCTCTGTCCTATCTTAGCAAACCTTTCCTTAAAAAAGCAGAACCTTAAAATGGGTTAGATAACAAACAACAGCCACAAAGCTCACACATATGCTAAGGTTAAATAGATGAGCATGTTTGTATAAAACCACAGACATCCCAAAAAATATTTTAAAGGGCAATTAAGGCCTAAAATGTTCATAAGTGACATTGTGCTACAACGAGGCCAGTGCTCAGTAAAATCAAACTCAATCTGCAAATAATGGGAGATCCTGGCAAAATGCTCAATAGTGATTTTGCAATACTTTCACCAGAAAGGTTCAAAACATGTTGACCTTCAAAACATCCTTTCAGTCTTATGTGTTTGCTTTGGAGTTCAGAGAGATTGAGCCATCTAGGTAAATTGAAGGGAAGAGATCTCTGTTATAGCTGAGACAGCCCTCTCAGGTCTCACTGGCATTGTTTTGCTCTGTGGTAGATTTCTTGTTACTGTCTAAACAGATATTTACTTGGAGATTTTTTATACAGACAAATGCTATTTATATTAAGTCATTACTAAAAGGGCAGTTTGTAAAGGAGCTTTTTGCAAATGAAGTGTCACTAGTCCTAATATATACTATCCTCACAACTGCAGTCATGAGAACAACAAAAGGAACAAAACCATTAAAGAACTAATCAGAAAATATGAATCAAAAAAACTTATCGATCTGTATTAACGTGGCAGTTGTCAGACAAGACCGTCAATGTTAAAGATTCTCAGCGCTCTTCAGACAAATTGTACCTATTTCCTGTACAGTTCCAGAAAATATCACTTGCATCTCAATGATGTGGCTTTTCCTTGAGCCCGGAGTAGGACCGTGGGCAGCCCCAGCCCAGCGCCAGCGGGTGGCAGCAGCCACCGCAGCAGACGCGTTCCTCCCGCTTATCACGGATCAGCATTTTCAACGCATAGTAAGTCACCCTCCTTCCATTTGCTTTTGTTTGGTTTTGTATTCGATTCCAACGGGAAATGCATAATATTCATGAGTGTGCAGGTGGATTAATTGAAAGCTTTCATAATTTTTTTCCTTTGACTGAAAAAAACTAGCCTTGAAAAAACTAGCCCAGCACAACCATAAAGTACCAGTACTTTGGGTACCACTGAAAAGAACACTTTTTCAATTACATGGCAGTATCTTCTGAGACATGGGACACAGATCCACGAAAAAGCTTTTAGGTCACTACTCATTCTGCAAACAAAATATAGAAGTCTGGACTTCTCCACAAGAGATGTGGTGGGAAGGCAGGCTCCAGCTGAAAGGGAATCTGGAGCCACATACAGATTTGGAGATTCAGCAGATTCAATAGGTATTATTTCTTAAATTAAAGCTATTAATTAAATGCACAGCCTATCTCCTTTCAGTACAGATACATAAAACTCACCAAATTAAGCATTTTGTTTGAATTCCAGTAAGTACCTATATACATATATATTTAGTTTTAACTTTGCCTAATTTTGAAACAGGCAATGTGTGTCATCTGTACACATTTCTCCACATTTGTAATCCTTAAATCACTATCAAACTCAACAGAAACTTCTTTTGCACTGCAAACCTCATTTGGGCCTTCTTATAATTTCATCTGAATTTCTTAATCTAAACCTGATTAATTCTCGATATATGATTAAAGCTATTTCCTTACACATGCACTTCGGACTAATTGCAGCAAACTAAAAAATTGTGTGGTTATATAAAAAACTGAATTGTGCTTATTTATGTGAATGTATGCTTAAGTGACAGCCAAGACCCCTACTAACAAGCCTGGCAAAACAAAAAAAGCTCAAACACCAACCTTCCTCATCCACACTTGGGTACATTTATTCTTCCTCTGTCTCAGCTATTGATCTTCTTCTCAAACACTTATTTCACTCATTCTCCTAATTCTTAACTAAACCTTCCTAAACTAAATTAAACAAGAGATACTCCAGAAAGGAGTCCTGAAAACAGAAATGGGGCTCACCCCATATAGTATAAAAGCCACAGTCTTCTACTATTCCCTAGATCCAGGCTTTTGAATTTGAACATGGATAAGGTCCTTAATTGCAGTGGTGAAACTTGGTGGAGGAAGAACAACATAAAGACTAGATACATTGTTAGAAGACAGGGCAGGAATTTGAGACCTGGGGAATGCAGTGAGACACAACATGAGTAACAAGGATAAAAACGTGATTAGAATGCTCCTGGGCCTTATAGCACTCATTATTTGGAGGAACAGCCTGAGAAGAAAGATAGGGTCACCCTGTTTGGTGACAAGTGAAGAAATACTCACCCATCCACCTGACTGCTGTGTACATCCTATTCACCAGGAGCCCATGTTGGGATTGCACTTTCACCCAGCAAATCCTGTCATCAGAGCTTGCAAAAAGCCTAGAGATTTGTGGCAAAAGGAAAGCTACTGCTTGCAACAGTGGGATTTCCTGTGGGAGATCTGCTTCCCCTACCTTATTCTCAGCTACCAGTTCTGTAGAGATGTTAAATGAGCTTCAAACTCTAAATCTGTCTGCAGGCCTTTCCTTGCCTTCTCCATCTCTACTCCAACAAACTGCTGGAGTTACACTGTCCTTCTGTCCCACTGCTTGGTGCTCACTGATGACCAGCTTATCCTCCAACACCATGAATAATCTGAACAAAAGATCAGTTGCTAAAAAGAGCTGATTTATTCTCTTCAAAAGGCTTAGTTTCCCATGCGGTTTCCATGATCGTCTTCAGCTGAATGACTCATCACAATAATCATACTGTTGACCCTTGGCACTGCTTAGCAGATGAATCAAATGCTTCCTGGTTGTAGAGGTGATCAGCCCTTCTCTGCTGCCTGCAGTAAAGTTGTTTTGCTCAGCCCTAGTGGCAGTGCTACCTGGCTGGCAGAAGTTCCCAGGGAGAAGGAGCCATTCCACTGCAGCACCAGCTATGAATGAAAAAACTTCAATTGTCCCACTTTTCCCTGAGCCCCAGGTAGAACTCAGGCTCATGCTCTTGCTGTTGAGCTGGCAAGGGCTGATTGCACAGAGAGTGATCAGCGGTAGCAGCTATGAGACAGTGGAATCTCTCCACTTGAGGCATTGAGCTTTCTCTTCTCCAGTGGAATTCAGTCTGCATTCAGTCTGACTTGGACTCTGGCCTGATTCTTAGGACTTTGCTAAATAATCACAAGCTGGGAAACACAGACTGCCGTGGCAGTGGCTACAGAAGAGCTGTAAGGCACTAGAGTGAGACTTTTGTTTTCTCAGTGATAAGGAAAGAAAAATAACAGTCACAGAAAAGTGAATGGAAGAAGTATTTTGTTCGAGAGTGAGACCAAAACTGTGATGAAGCACCAGAGGATTTCAAGCATTCATGACCAGCAGACAGAACTGTAAGTTGCTTCTCCTCCATGCCAACTACTGAACAGTCACTTTTGAACATGGACTTGTTGGTGGAGAACTCATCCACAGACTTCCAAGAGAACCTATGCAGAGATGGAGGTCATGCAATGAGAGAGAGACCCATGTTATACAGAACATTTCAGTGGAGAAAAAAACCTCTCTAAAGAGGAAACTGAAGCTATGATAAATAATGACAATAAACACTGACACAGCTTTTTACTTTGAGAAGATATAAAGGGCTTAAGGTTTCATCAGGTTCACTAGAGCAATTCAATGAGAAACTAGTTTATTTTTAAAGATGGACCTTTGTATTGTATGCAGTGGCAAGTGTATACACATTATTATAATTATCATTAAAATAACTTTGAATTTGTGAATATTTAATTGTTAATTGCTATGAAAAGTATAATTACTTCCGTGTTGTAACAGCTTAATCTGGCACTGATTAAATTATTTGTTTCCATTGTTTTTCAACCACATACACAACAAGGAGCTATTCTCTGTGATTTCACAAATTTCACCAAACCTTTTGTTTTCTCCAAATCATAAGCTCATTTAACATTCACTGTTAAATCATGCTATAATTTCACATTGTATTTATTTCACAGAAGTGAGACTGCCAAATGTTTCTGACATCACACATTAATGGTTCTGACCTGAGACTCATTTGCCTATTACAACCTGAAAAGAAATTGTTCCATCTTCTCTGTTCTTGTTGCCATAGTTATAATCTACTAGTAATTCTACAGATTTTTTTATTAATGAAGATAAACCATAAATATGTGTTACTCTGGAAACAATTCCACTATTTACATTAGAAATGTACTCCACTTGATTTGATCCTTTAGCTGCAGTACACCATATCTGCATGGGGACTTACAGGTCAACAAATATCCAATTAAACAGATAGGAAATGCATAAAAACACTAACAACTGAAAGAGGAGGGGGAAAAGAATCAGAAATTCATGACTGATAATAATGAGTTCCTCTAAATATAGGTGTGATGCAAGAGATTTGGCTGAAAGTCAATCACATCTTTCACCCTCAAGTTTCCAACACGCAAAGAAACAAAATTGCAAATGCAATGAAATGCACACTGCTGGTCCAAACATTCTGCTCTTATGCAAACCAGAGATGTTTGTGACCATCATTTCACTATTCCTCCATCAATGCCTGAAAGACGTGACAATATATTCAAAATTTATCACTGAAGTTCAAATTCATTGTAATCAAAAGGAGTAAAAATTACTACAGTTTGGGTGAAGTGCAGCCTTTTTTTTTTTTCTTTCTGAGCAAAGCAGAGAACTGGTAAAAAGTATTTTTGAAGACTAATTTCTAGTTCTTACAGTTCTGGCTTCTAAGGATAAAAACGTAACTTCAAAAATGTTAATCCACAAATCCCTGTAAATGCTGGTAGTGGCAGATGCATTATCTTGTCAAGAACAAATTATCAAGACTGTGGTAAAAAAGGAAACAGCTGTGTAATTATATGATATTTAAGGATACACAGAAAATCCTTACCTTGACCTTTCCTACCTCTCTTGCCACAAGTCTAATAATGACAAGCTCTACAGCAAGTTGAGACTAGATTTTGAAACCCACATGAGAGTGGGTCACTGCTCATTTCCTATACCATCCGGTCACTTTTGTGCCACATTTCCTAGCATTTTCACATCATAAGACAGGGACAGGAGGATATAGAGGAAGTGCAAGAGCAGAGGTAAATAATTAGTAAGCTTCCTTTTCATTCAATGACTGAGTGTCAAGCAAAGTATTGTATTTCTTTGCCTAGTTTGATGACAAGCTTGTTATAGCTACTGAGAAACTTTTCTTCAAAGAAAATAGTTTTTAAATATGTACTCTTTAAGAGGAAGAATACTTTTTCATAAGATCTAACATAACTTAAATTTCTATTGTTTCGTATTTGTGGTGTGTAGGACTTTGCTTAAGAAACAACAAAGAACCTCAAGCAAACCTCTGTCATAAACAAGAAATATTCTTATTCCCACAATTAGCATGTCTGCCTTCTCTTTATAAAAGGCTTTCATTCCCAGAGTCTCTGGGATTTCATGGATGCCAATCCTTTTTTTTTCAGGGCATAAACAGTAAACAAAGGAGAGCCCAGTCTCTCTGACTTCCACCCAAACAAACGTCTGTAAATGATAGAGGTATGATAACCAAAACCCACAAAGCTCGTTATCCTTTCTTGTACACCAAGAGTGCATCACAGAAGTCCATGAATCATGAACTTGCACATTTATTTTGACTTTTTGCTGATGATTTTTAATTATTTAAATGGAATATTTATTATAATGTAATGTATTTCAACAAATTTTCTTGTTATAACTACACCATCCATTCTTGAAAGAATATCTGCTGAACTATGATAAAGAGACAATTGTAACTATGACAATATCATAAGTTGTGGAACTTTCCAAAGAGGTTTGGCAGTCCTAAAAGCCTTCTGTCAGTCTTGAATGGTCTTCACAATGCTTGGCATAATACAGGCTTGTAAAATTCATTTGACCTCTTCCCTATGACAAGCATTACAAAAGATGAATGGTTTGGGATCCATCTTGTTTGCAATATATTGTTCAATAATATCAGATAAAGCAATGTGTGACCTTAAAGCAAGACTCATGTTTCCCTTTTGCACTGCAGGAGAACATTCAAACTTTCAATACTATTGGATATAAATGACTGCATAATGGTGGATCACTGCTAGCAAGCAGTGCTGCTAATATGTTAACCTTCAGATTCTAAAGATACCATTAAACTAACAATCTATAGAACTGGATATGTCTCTCAAGTAACTTCGCCCATGTCTGTCGGCAGAACTGTACTCCTAGTCACCAAGAATGAGCCAACTGTCAGAAAAACAGCTGGGGCAGTTTTCTTATCCTTCCAAAACCCAGCCTCCATCCAGGGAGAGATCTTCTGCCAATGGGCCATTGAGTCTCACTGATAGAATTACATCATCCCATTGGGAAATGCTCCAGCCAGGGGGAGGAGCCAAACATTCCTACCTGGATAAAAATCTGAGATTTGGGACACCAAGGCAGCCTTTTCCACTGGATTCTCAGAGGAAGACCAGGCCCATCTATCACCACTGGATCTTCAGCGAAAATCTCCCCTTTTCTACAGGAGCATCACTTCAACAGAGCCACATCTGCCACTGGGACTGCAGCCACCATTGAATGGGACTGCCTCCAACACCCTGACCCACAGGGTGTCAGGTTGTATCCTGACTCTGTCAGTTTGGTTTTTTTTGTTTGTTTTCTTTTTTGCTATACTGCATGTGTTTTGTGGGTTTTTATTTTAGTTCCCCTAATAAAGAACTGTTATTCCTATTCCCATATCTTCACCTGAGAGCCCCTTAATTTCAAAGTAATAATAATTTGAAGGGAGTTTACATTCTCCATTCCAAGGGAGACTCCTGCCTTCCTCAGCAGACACCTGTCATTCAAACCACGACACCCAGACACCACAGCCCTGCTCCCTGGCTATCCAGGCACTTCCCTCTGCTGGGCTGTGCTCCGCTCCCCTATGCTTACACACACCTTCACCACAACCGCTCTGCACAACATGCTTCGGTGCCTCACCCCCCTCCCTGTAAGGAATTTTTTCTTAAAAACTAATCTAAATCTCTCATTTTGTAGTTTAAAACTGTTCTCCCTTGCCCTGTCACTATGTGCCCATATAAAAAGTCACTCTCCCTCTTTTTTGTAAGTCCCCTTTAAGTAGCAGAAGGCTGCAATGAGGTCTCCCAGGAGCCCTCTCTTCTCCAAGGCGTCATTCTTTTTTCTTTGAGATTCAGTGTGCTTGGGGAAAATCAACACACCCAGCTTCTTTAAGAAATGTTTCTAGGACTATAAGGGCTCAAAGAGGCTCAGAGAAAAAGGCAAACCATAATTTCATTCTTATCAAGTAACAGTCAGAAGCAGGTATCCAGCCAGAGAATGCGCAGAAGGCGCAGCTCTTTCAAAGAGGTACACTGGGTATCTTGGAAATCAGTTACATAAATTGCCTGAGTGGAAGATATTGTCCAATGAACAGAGAAAGTTCACTGGCACAGAGCAAAGCTTTTGGCAGAATAAAGTGTACCTGGTCATGTTGCAACAGGAACATACATATTTTCTTTGATCAAACCATTTTTTAAAATAATGCAATCTATTTTCTGAGCTATTCTCTAGAAGTTTAAAAGGAGCTAAAACCATAGGTGAAGTGAAACCATGGCCCTGATTTCCTACATAAAGTTTTTCAATTGCAACTTGATGTGATTTTTCAAATTTTAATTACTATTAAAGACTCAATTTACGAAAATTACTTTTCCTTCTGCATATAGCAACGATCTGCTTAAACTATAGTAGGAGAATTAAGCTTTCAGTTAATATTTACTCTTAGACTGATATTTAAACTAGAAAGTAAATTATTAGCTTTGTTCATATATAAAAATTTCATATATGTTTGTTCATATATAAAAAACATGCATTAGCTATGAGATGAGTAAACTAGAAGATGTACATTTGTATGAAAAATATGTATAAAATATCTCAGCAACTCAAAAGAAAATTACGCAGTTTTCAGAGGAGCTTACATTATATAAAGCAGAACATAAAGTAGAAGTTACCAAAACATTCAAGTTTTAGCATTGAAAGTCTGATACTTTGAAGCAAGAATTTACAAAACATTCAAGTTTTAGCATTGAAAGTCTGATACTTTGAAGCAAGAATTTCCCACATTTTATTCATGGTAAGACTCCGCACAGATAAGAAGTCAGACAAGAGGCTGAAATAACAAAATTTAAAGTGGAGCCTCACCATAGCCCTCGTTAACTCCAGAAGAGGTATTGCTGCATTTTTTTGATGTCACAAAGACAAGTAAGAAAGGCTGGAGAAGCAGCTGAAGCCTGGAAGGTATGTGTCCCATCTCAAGATGATATCTCTTATCAGACCCAGTGCTTCTGCTGTGGGAGGAACCAGACAATAACAAAAGCCCAGCACTGTCTTGGTTCTGTCCTGACAATGTTCACAGATTTGAAGAAATTTTTTGAAGGTCCACTAAACATACTATCATGAGATTATTATATATTTCAGTTGAAAGTCCTTAAAGGTCATCTTCTATTCCATAAAATAGGCTATAAGGCATAATTTTTCAAAGACCCTGAACTAACATTGACATGATATCTCCAAATATGCTTTCTAAAGAGAGAATTTCCGCTTTTATCAGTTTTCTAAGTTTTATAAAATGTACAACTTCCTGTTAAAAACGTTTAACAGCTAACAATTAACACCTACTTGTATCCCCTAAAAACATTAAAAGGAAAATATGTTAAAAGTTAAAGTAATATATATAAAACAAATTAAGTTTGAGAGCTTGACCATAACTGTATGTCTTGAAAACCAAACATTTTTATGCATTAGGACACCATGACCCCTTTTCTTCTCTATTAAGATTTATCTGCTGCCTCAAGTAACCGAAAAGAAGTGAAGGAGTAACAAATGGTGCTATTAATAAACAATAGTCCATACACATCAAATTTATACATCTGTGTTTTTTCCCCTCTCTCACATTATTCTCAGATTCAATTAGCAAGTCAACTTTTGCACTTGTTGGTGTATGGAAAAGATTATATGCATAAACCAATTAGAGGATTGGAAGTGCTTTGCTCCTATAAGCTAGAAAACTAGTTTACTTGTGGTGAATGAGCTAATTGAGTACTAGCAAGCTGGCAAGCTTTTTATATACCACCACAGACAACTAGAACAGTCAGGCAGAGAATCTAATCTATTACATAAGCATTACACAAGGACATTAACTGGCTCTTTCCTGCAGCAATGCCAAATTTAATTCTGATATGCTCTGGGTTTCATTATATCACATCTCGTGTTTGCAGTTAATACAGAAGACATAACTGGCATAGGTTATATGTAAGAGCTTATGCAAAGAAAGCATATTTCTGAAGAAGCTGTCAAGGTACTAAAAGCTAACATTGTAGTTTCACTTTGCTTGAGATCAAAAATTGCTATGAATACAGAACTTCCTCAATTAAATTTTTATCAGATTAAGTATTTACCTGAATATTTCAAAAAGCAATAAATACTGTTCTAGAAATCTATGAGCCTCAAAAGATCAAGCAATCTAATTTAGAATGGAGCTTATTGTCAGAGATCAGCTGATGTACCAAGCCTACACTTAGCTCCTGCCTGAAGTGAATCCTTCTGTGATACGTCACTAATATATTAACAAGTAGCTCTTGTACAGATGTACCCCCTTAACCTCTGCTAAATCCTGCTTATCCCTGGAACATGTCCCTGATGGCAAGGTTGAGCAGCTGGACAAATTATGCCTCTCTCCATTTAAATGGAAAGGTTTTCGAAGAAATAATCAAACAGTAAGGCAAACTGAACTTAGTGGGCATTTTTTTCTGAACTCTATGGGTAAAATCTAAATCTGTCAATGTCAAAGGCACAGCTCCCTTGACAAAAAGCAGTAGCAGTGGACATGGCAGATTGACAGATTCAAAGGTAGATTAAGAAGAGAGATGAGAGGAAGCAGCATCTGAACATGGGTATGATGTCAATGAAATAGATGTGTTTTCCATTGTCTTCACTTTCGCTTTGCAAGGTCCTGGTTCCTTAAGAGTTGTATATAAATTGTGTATTCATGCTTTTTAAGCAAGACAAAAAATACAGGATGGGAGTGGGAACAGCAACAGGGCTCCGCATTTGCCTTTCTTCCTTTCTGTCATATATGTGTTTAATCCAAGTTTTTTGCCAATCAGACTTCTAAAGAAAAATTGAATACATTAATTGTGAAGTATGCATTGTCCAGAGTGAATATCACAGAGCATTAAAGTGGGGAAAAAGTTCCTGTATTCATTTTACCTGAGCCTTTAGTCTTGAACTTCTGATCTTCATATGTTAGAAATCAGATTAGGTAAGGATCTAAGATACACAAGACTTTTAAGCAAAAGGAAATGGGAGAAAAATCAGGCAAACCAGAGCTCTAATTTATCTAAAGAGTCCTAGAGTTTAAACAGCAATAGAAGCACAACAGGCCTAAAAACACAGAAAGATCAAAGAAAGAGAACTGCAGTGAGTCCAGGTGGAAACGAACAGTGAACATAGACATATTGTCAAGTCCAGACTCAGCAATAGGCATCAGTCCAATTCTTTAAAGAGTGACACCAATTTGGCAAAGGCAGCAACAATGAAATGGCCACATGTTAGCTAACCTCTCTTTTTAACAGATTATCATGCTGAATAAGCATATGTGATCCTAGGATTACATCTACTTTAGACCAACAAGAGACAAAGGAATCCACTGATGTATCTAATGGGCTGTGCATGACAGGACATCTACTCCAGAAGTCTTACATCTGCTTACATTAAATTATTCCATAAAATATATGTTCTATGCCACACCGAAGTGTGATTTTTGAGAATGCACTATTTCACACATCAAAATAAAGGTGAATCAGCAAATAATTTTAAAGCAAGCCCGTACGGTCTAATCCTGCACTGTGAGTATGGGAGATGAAAAAAGTATTAACAGATGCAAGATAGCATATGGGGCTAAGACATAAGCAATTATTAGAAAAATCCCAGATAATCTAGTACATTAGGGATAACTAGGACCATGGTTCTCAAAGTCCCTCTATAAAAAAAATAGTCTTCAGAGGATGCTCAGATGCAAGAGGAAAAGTATTGCAGAATGTCTAGAATCAATATCTTCCTAAACCAGTACATACAAAATGATCCAGAAAGGACACTGTAGCATGAAATAAAGAAAAGAAATAAAAGAATAAAGAAACCCAACCCCAACAACATTGCAAACAGTGACAGATAATGGTTTTGTTCACTGTACCAGAAATGCCTTCAAAAAACAGGGTACACTGCAGCCTGCTTATGTAAGCATCCCACAGAAGCTACTTTTCAGGGAAAAGTCTTAAAATGTACATTACATTTTCCTTCAGCCATGAGGGGTGATCAGCAAGAACTAACTATGCCTCTTGGGAAAACACAAACTAGATGCCAAAGCAAAACTGATTGTAGAACTGTGAGATCAGAATCTTTCCATAGGAAAATAAAAGCACCAAGATAAAGCAGATAATAAAAAATGCCCACTCTATCCATTAGGTATGAAATTACAAATCTGGATGTTCTACAGCTAGAACATGTTATCCCAAGAGATCCATATATACTGTTCATTACCTGAATACTGAACATTCAAAATGCTAAGCACTATTACAAGGAGAGAATCAGTGGAGATAACTCTTAAAAGGAGAATATTTCCAAAATTCCTCTTAGGTCTGCAGAGGAAGAATTAAAGAAACACTTTTTGTCCTGTCATCACAAAACAATGACTCTCTTTCTGGTTTTTTCTCTTCTTTCTTCTTCTGCTAGAGTGAAGATAGAAATTAGCCCCATGAAACAGATACAAAGTTTCCTAAGAGGTAATTTAAATTACAGATTTGCAAGCATGGCAGTAGTCATAACAGCAAATTGTAAGATTCAGGATGGTATTGAATCAAAGGTAGATTGCCATTCAGAAACATAAAGCAGTGCTTGCACATTATGCCATCTGAGAAGTTATTAAAAAATAATCCTCCAGTGCAATTGCAGAATTTCATCTGATTCCTTACACTACAAACTAGTGTGAGAACATCCAGCAGCATTCCTAAACAGCAGCACTCTTTGAAACAGAGCAGCTCTGAGCACAAGGAGAAAAAGGAGTTGAACTAGCCTTGCACATGTTGTAGGCACTTCCTGGTAGGCACTAACTTTTATATAGGGATTGACCTTAAACTACCAGCTACTGTTCCATATTCAAAATGTCTCACAACACGAGATAAAACATTTTCCTAACAGATGAGCTTTCATCTCCCAGCTGTTTACTGTATCAAATAATCTCATCATGGTGAGAAACTCCCCATTTCTGTGCCTGCAGTCACCTTGCAAGAGATGGACTAGAATTGTTCATGAAGACATGACAAATGTGTTATTTATATTATTTTTGTACTATAGGAAGAGCAGATGGAATACTGAGCTAAATTGTAAACTATTGCAAAAGAAAGCAGGACAAAGATAAGATCAGAATAGGATGAAAAAATTTCAGAACGTGTTCTGAAAATACATGGGCCAATTCCTTGGCAAGATTCTAAACTTCAAGGAGGGACCTAAAAGCTAAAATCAGTAGAAAGAATTTGGAGGCTTGGTGGTTTTGCTCTTTCAAGAGTAAGTGTAATAGAACTCTTACTACCATTTCCACAAACAAGCCACAGCAATAATTAAAATTTTATTTTCACTATCTGGCCAGCACAGCTAATTTTCATAATAATTTTAATTGCCTTAGTAATCAGGCCATTCAACACTGTTGATAATGTGGTGCTGATATGAAACTCATTTCTTCTAGCCTTCAATCACAAGAGCAAAAAGCTTCTGACAGGTGTCTTCAATTTTTCTCTCAGACCTTTGATTTTACATACACCACATCCAATCACATAATTTCTCTGAGTATATTTAGTATATTCAAAACAGGATTATTTATAAAGCCTCATAATTTCATTCTGTCTGATTGCCTTTCCACCTAAATTCTTGTCTGATTTACCCACACCTAAAAAGAGAAGAAATATTTATGTTCAACAGAAAGACTAAAAAACCCCAAATGTCTGAGTAGCGGGAATGACTTTATCCTCTTGATTTGCAAGCAAATGAAAATTAGCTATCAGAAATGCATTTTTTTGAGACATCTTCTGACAAATTTCCAATTTCTGTCCCTCTCTGCCATGGTTAGTTTGGTAGATGATATCTCACTTGCCCACACAAACCCACCAGTATATCCTACACATCCAATTCTGGTAAGGTGATATCCAGCTGAATGGTATAAGGGAGCTGGCCTCACACATTCCTGCCGGTCTATCCACAGTCTTGAAAAGCTAAAATGGAACTAATAATCTTAAAGGGCAAAGTTTTAAGCAATATTCCCAAATCTTTGCAAGGCCACTGATTTTCTATCACTCTTCAGGGTTTCACTTATGAAATCAATACAGGGATTTACTGGGAATATTAGACTTCTTTTTAATCAAGTCAATTGCAATATAGCTTTGCTCTAATGAGTAGACTATGAAAACAGGAAAAATACATATTTTTTAATTAATTGCAAACACAATATTTTGTACACACATCCCAAACACTTCTCTTAGTCCCTGAAGCCTCACTGCCTGCAATGCTCTACAGGACTTCTACAAGCCCCTTTTCCATGCTTCCTCCCATTCACTGGCCACTAGACAAATTTTAATTTGATTTCTACATTATAACTGAGACATGTTTTAGAAAATCCAGAATCCGGCAATTTCATAACTAAAGTGTCTCTAAAATAAAATTAATAGGACAGTTTTAGTATCAAATCTGGGCTCTGCAACCACAGACAAACAATATAGCAGCAGTTTATATCCATGGAAAGATGATGGAGAAAATCATCCTGGAAACCATTTCCAAACACAAGAAGGGAATAAAGGAGATTGGGAGCAATCAGTATAAGTTTGCAGAAGGGAAATCATGTTTTAACAATATGATAAACTTCTACAAGGTGAGCAGCCTGCTGGATGAGGGGAGAGAGCAGCTAAAGCTGTTTACTTCAACTTGAGTTATGGCAGACCCTATAACACCTTCAAAGACAAGCTGACAAATTAAAGGCTAGATAACTACACAGCTTGAAAATTAACTGAATGGCCAGGCTTGGTGGGTGGTGATCAGCAGCACAAAGTCCAGTTGGAGGCAAGTCACAAGTGGTGTAATCCAGGGATCATTACTGGGGTTAATACTGTTTAACAGCTTCACAAATGACCTGAAATGATGTGACGGGGTGCACCTCAACAAGTTCACAGATGATGCAAAACTGGGAGGAGCAGCTGAAACACCACATAGTTGTGCTACCATGTGGGACCATGACAAGCTGGAGAGTTGGTTCAAGAGGAAGCTCATGAATTTTAATAAAGGGAAATGCAAAGTCCTGAAGAGAACTGTGGAGAAGAATAAACACAGGCACCATATACACCTGGGACCAACCTGCTGGATAGAATCTCTGCAGAGAAGGCCCTTGAGGTCCTGGTGGACAACAAGCTGATCACAAACCAGTAGTGAACTTTCACAGAGAAGAAGGCCAACATCATCCTGGGTAATATAAAATGCAATAGGTCAAAGCAAGTGATCCTCCCCCTCCATTCAGCAGGTGTGACCATAGCTTGGAGCATTGCACAACCAGGACTGGACTGCCCAGTACAAGAGAGACATGAACTTAGTGGAGTGAGACCAGCACAGAGGTGATAAAGGGATTGAAGCATCTTTCATATGAGGAGAGGTTGAGACTCTTCAGCCTGCAGAAGAGAAAGCTCAGGCACATCAGTAGGTATAATGGATTGGGATGGGGTAAAGCTCAGAGCTTCATCCATACTCATCACAGAGGAGATGGACTAGATAATGTTTAAATGTCCCTTGCAACCCAAATTATTCTATCATTCAATAAATACTTGATGCAAGGAAACATTCTAAGAATGAGAGAGACAGACTTTCCAGTAGTGCCCAGCAATAGATGAAGTGGCAATGGGCACAATGAAAACACAGGCAAGTCCATGTGAACACAAGACAACACTTCTTTACTGGTGATTGTGGCCCAACACTGGCATAGGCTGCCCAGAGAGGATCTGGAATCTCCACTTGTGGGGGCATTAAAAATTTGACAGCCATGGTCGTGGGCGACTGGTTCTAGCTGACGCTGCATGGGGATTAGTCTAGATGATTCCAGCCTTCCTATCTAACATACAGATATGAATTTGTTCCTCAGATGTATTCAGATAAACCCCAGGGTTATTGTCCCTGATTATATTCAAAAGAGATTGGTAAGGATGTGTTTTGAAGAGTTCTATTACTAAGTGGATGATTATGTAAGTTGTATACTGTACCACTGCATTTTTAATAGGGAACATACTGTCAACACCATCTTTTCAGGCAGCAGACTATAATCCCCAGGCAAGATAAAATCTGCTGTTTCCACCAAGTTTCTGCAGGCATTGTGGAGCAAGCTGACTTGGAAACTGCTGCCTAGTGCCTAGAGGAAGATATTTCTTACAGCTTGCTTCACAGGTCTGGTAGGAAGTCAGCTGAAACCTGGGAGGAGCCAGAAGCTGATGATTTGCTGATCAGTGTTTTTATGTTTCTTTATGCTTAATGCCTCGTCAGCAAGGCAGCAGGTTTTAAAACTCATACACTTCTTTTCCATGCCTTTGAGAACTATAAGTTTGATACTGTGGGTTCTGGTAAGATTGAAAAAAAACCCAGGAAAACGCCTGATATTTTAACTCCAAAATGTTATCTATGCATCATCTAGAGTATGAATTTTAAAAAGGGCCAGCTGTTATATGTTATGAAACTCTTACCCAATAGTTCACTGAATATAAGGAATTTTGCACTGAGTAAGGGAGTATAAACTGAGACTTACCCATACAGACTTCACAGCAGAGCAGCCCATACCCTACATCATCATGTATAATTTAATTAAACAAATAATTGCTGCCAGAATGTTGCAATACTTGTCAGATCACTCATCATCTGTTGTTTTATCAGCAATGATATAAAAATCAGCCAACAACCATCATTACTTGCGGATGTTTAGGAGGAGGCTCATTTCAACCAATCAAGAGGGATTTCATAATTAAAACATTTAAAGATGTGAAGAAATCCTGATGTTTCAAAAATTCTAAAATTATGTGCATGGAGAAAGTAAGAGATTGTACATACAAATGATTAGATACTATCTTTGTATATAAAAATTGAGCTGAAAAGCTAAAGATTATGTAAATTAGTTTAGGAAAGCTGTAGATTCCTCTCTCATCTGCTTTCCTTGCAGATTTTATAGTGCCTTGATGTTACAACAATAAAGCAGGATGACTGTGCTTAGCCTACTTACCTTCTTTTGTAAGGACAAATCTTTTTTAACCATCTCTGCTCAAAGCAGAACAGCACAGCAAAGTATCAACATAAGGGTTGGATGATTTAATACTAACTGTGCAATCTGGCAGGAACTTCCAGTATCTGAAACCACACTTTTCACTTTCGACAGGGCAGAGAACATACTGCCCTGTTCTCAAAAACTCATTTAACTTTTTTTATGGAATGCAAATATCAGAACAAGCTGCTAACCACAGTTTTAAAACTACATGATTTACAAGGTAATGTAGCATGAATTCCACCTGACTTCAGATTCACAATATACAGGAAGACTTCTTATACTGCCTGCTTTTAAGGCAATAAAGTATTTTTAGGTTACAGCAGTTCTCTATATACACAACACATCCTAGAAGAAACAGTATAAAACTTATATACACCAAGTTCTGTAACATGCTACTCCATGCTCTGTAATACGTTACCTACTAAGAAATAGGCTTTAGTGGCAAAATATCTGTTGTAAAATGGTGACCGAGAGAGGGTGACAAGAAACAGGGTGAAACAGAATTTCTTCATAATTACTTTCATTGGAAAATATGCAAAGACGTCAAGAAAGTAATATTGATTGCAATATCACTAATTCACTAATATCACAGTATATCACAATATCACTGTTAGTTTGCCCAGAGAAGTTGTGGATGTCCCATCCCCAGAAATGTTCAAGACCAGATTGGATGTGACTTTGAGCAACCTGGTCTAGTGTGGAGTGTCCCTGCTTATGGCAGGGAGGTTGGAAATAGAAAATAAGGTCTCTTCCAGCTCAAACCACTCTATGGCTTCGTAACTGTAATTCCCCCCTGACTTTTATTCCCAAGTCCATTCATGTTTTACCACCACAAACCAAAGGAGATGGCAGTAAAAAAACATATGAGGGGGAAATAAGCAGCTCCTAAGCACACATGGCTGGGTGTGAGGGAAGGGGCATAGTGGCACAAGCCAAGCACTGACAAGCTTGACAAGTTTGAAAGTATTCTATTTGGAAAAATGATGTGATGGTTTTGGTTTTTGATTATTTCTTTACCCTTAGCTTTTCTTTACCCTTAGCTGTTTCAAACTAATTTCTGTAGTGAATTATTAAGAAATTTTGCTAGTGGGTAATTTCGCAGTCATAAAACCTCTTGCCTTTCACAAATAGGTAAGATAAGATGCTGTCATTGAGTAATCCTTCACTATATGTAACTGCCACTACACTTACTGCTATTTGAAACGTGCAAAGGAATGTTTGTTAGTTGAGTAAAACCAGTTCAGCAGAACTAGGCACCACTGAGAAGATGAAACATTTAATTATAAATGATGTTTTGGATAAAACATAAATTCACCTGCTGGTTGCTGTACCACTAACTAAAAGGCATGTCTACCATACATGGAAGTGATAGGAGCTGAGAGCATTACAGCCCACGCAAGCACTGTACTTTACCTGTTCTCGGATCAAGAAAGGCAAATTATAACACCCAAAGGTCTCTCTATACATACTAAAGGTTATTTTTGGCAGGGTCAATTAAACTTCACGAGCATCTTTGCTGCCAGAGATGAAGCACTTCAGATTGTGAACTGTTTTATTTCAAGGCAATTTAGCTTCCACACACTACATTGTCTTCTGGGATAAGTTATAAAGCAGATAATAACAGTCACACCCCCTCAGTCTATGCACAGCACTTAGTGAAAATGCCAGCAGTTGGTTACTATAGATACACAAAGCAAACCATTTCCACATCTGAAAAGTGCTCAAGACACAGCTCACTGCAGTAAGGCTGTAACGTGGCTCATCTACAAGAGAAACAACAGTGGCATGAGTAAAATGGTGAAAATCACACTCTGCGTTAGCACAGGCTAATCCAACATAAACATGTCCTCACTGCAGACGCACTGCATTCCATTTCCTCAGAATCTGATGGATGTTAGTGTTGCATGAACACTAATAATTTATCACAACTATACACATGCCTAACATTCCTTCCCTTTCCTCTCTTGGTGACTGATTCAAACTAAGGCAAACTACTGGAACTGAATGTTACAAGATGACATAGCACTACCTTGGGTTATGTCTTTGCAAGAGAGGTCTACATCCTTGGCCACTACACAGTGGAGTGCTAGAACAGTGCCCTGTCAGGACTTCTGTTACAGTTCTGCCCACTAAGTGGTTTTTACATCATGTCCACTTTGTATCACACAAGGAAGTATTTCACAGACATTACCACAAAATACAAAACTGATTTTACACTTCTTTGTAATCTCTTGTAGTTTCATACTCTATTTCCAGAAGTTATTACTCTAATGAGGGAAGCATGCATTGTAGAAGCTATGCCAAGGAAATTCTCCTTAGGAAGAGCATGAAATAATTTATGATGTGTGCAAACTGTGCTGGATGTTTCTTATGCCCAGGCAAGATAGCTATATTTAAAGACAACTGCTTAACAACTGCAAGTGTCAGTACCGGCCAGCCTTGACTGGAAGACAAAGACATTCTAGGTTTGTAATATCTACCTCTCTAAGTATGAGCTTAGTCAGTAGACACAGATTTGAACATTTTAAGCTTAAAAAAAAAGGGGGGGGGGGCAATATTTCACTGCTAAGAAGTCAGCAGGTACCACATTTAAACAGGGTATGCAAACAAAAGCTATTATTATTGCAACTAATTGTTACATTTCTAAATGACTTCAGGATTTTACTGTAAAAGACACGAATAGTGAATTATCTCAAGCTGAAATTTAATATAAACAGGAGTATATCAGAGTATTTTGTAATTCTAAATTCCTAAACTACAGAGTAACTCCTTTCATCTTTTCCTCTCTAGAGTCTTATAAAGCCTCTTCAGAAACAGTTTTGTGATTGTGTTTATTCTGTCTGTTGAAGACACTGTCCAGTCATTAACAGCTGGGTTTGTTGAGGTGACACTGACAACATGACATTTGACACTCGAGAATAACTGTAAGTTTGAACCTCACTGTGAAAGAAATGTGGTTGCAGATACAGGAAGTATGAATAAGACAGACAAATGATTAATAATTAATTAAGTTAATAAAATTATCCTAAGTGACCCAGACTGTTTATCAGTCAGTGAAATTCATGGTATTTATCAGAGATATCACTCTTAATGAAATTAGCTGTTCATTTTTGATTAACCAGATATAGCATCAATTAAATGCTACAATAATGTGCAAACAGTTCTTAGAATTTATGTTAAAAGTTTTGCCAGATAAAATAAATAGGTGCTACACTACTAATCTGTAAATAATTCTTAAAATTGATATTAAAAAGTTATGCCAGTGCTATGCCTGCCATAGTGCTCTAATCATCTTAAGTAATAAATAAGGAAATTCATAGTTTAATTCAATAGTGTAGCATGCCCTGAGGAGAGAAAAAATATTTTCAATAAAGAGAAAACATCTGCAAGGACACTTATTTATAGAGGCATGTGATAAACAGACTCATGGGCTCATTAAGTTAAAAAAATCCAAACATTCTTTCCTGATGAATTAACAAAGCTACCATGTATCATAACTTAATAAACCTGTATTTCAAGATTCCTTATTTATGCATTTGTTTGGCTTTGCTTTCCTTTTATGTATCAACCGTCTCAGTACTGTAACACAATTCACTATTCTGGTTTGAAAAGCAGTCAGACATGTTCCAAATTACCAGCACAAGTAAAGAAAGTCTTCTTGTTAACACAGCTTAGTTATGTATAGCACTTCTAAATCAAAGATTACAAAGGTTATCATGAGGATAATCTAGATTGTCAGAATACGTAGGAACAACGAATCGATTATATTTTATTTTATTTTTTGTCTTATTTTGTTTTATTTTTATTTTGCGAGTACCATGGCTGAGATCCAGTTCTCCTGCTTTGAAAGCTATTCTGAGTCAACAACACAGTAGACATTTTGGAGAAGTTACAACAAACTAAAAATTTTAATTCCTATTACTGCATTTCATACCTTATGGAAAGGTTCTGCTTCAAATTTTTTTCACCAAAAATTATTTCAGGAAATGACTTGCAAAACCAGAGTAACTAATGAAATATGCTTTTTCCTCTGGCTTTTTTGGACATTGAATATTCTGTCGCAAGGCAACTGGCTAAGAAACAACTCAAGTTTGCAGATATAGCATCTGGAGTTATAGGCAGTAAAAAAATAGAAGAATTCAATAAAAATTAAGGTAGAAGATTCTTAGTCAAAGAAGTAGGAAAAAATTTCTCACATATTTGGACTTCTGCTAAAGGACAGTTTCTCAAGGAACTCAACTGCAACTGTCATCCAAAGATGTTTACAGCTCAGCAGCTGAGTTACAGCAGAGCACAGCTCTGTATGGCAGAGAGGGGAACTGCAGGCCCCAAAGACCCATTCAGTCTTCCATGACTGCACAGCACAGAGTTACTGGATGTGAGCTCCTGCTCATCTCCCAGGTCTAACAACCAATCGGACTCGTGTGTCACAGAACCCCTCGTTCTTAAGACACATTCCTCCCTCAGCCACATCAGGTCCTTGGAGAATGCAGATCGCCCAACAGGGAAGTAAGGCAAGCTTGGTGGGACAAATATTGTCTTCAAGAGCACCTGACATAGCTGGGGGGAAAAAAGACAAGTTTAGGGTACACCATTATTTATACTGGTCTGAAAAGATGAATAAAGATTTGAACAAATGGGTCCCAGTTTATTCTACTTCTTTTTTTAAATTGCACAATTTGAAAGAAAAATGTGATTCCCCCATGACAAGGGAGAGCAAATGAGGTAATTAATATGGCAAAAAACAACACAGAGAAACAGAACTGCTACTGGTAATATTAGAGATTCTTGTGAAAGACAAACAAAGAAATGATGTGGAAATGATTAAAGATGTTAAAAAAAAAAAAAATTTAAACGCTTTTAAATAACCATCATAGAATTCAAATGTCGTGAGACACAAAAAATTATTACTGTTTCCAAGAAAATATCAAGAGAAATAATTTCCTTGGTAATTCTATTCCAGATGAAAGAGTGATATATTAACACTGAAGAATTGTATAATAACTCTGCCCTGAAACCACTCAGTAAATCATTTAACAAAGTTTGGCAAATAGTATCAGGAAATGCTTAAAAAAAGTCTCTCCCCTTCAAGACCCAAATCACTGCACGAGTCTGAGGTACTAAAAAATTCTTCATGTTAGCTTTATTTATTATAAAGGAAAACTATTACAAATTTCACTTAGTTTCAAGTCCCTAAAACTTTTCCTAGATTTAAAATTTATATCTTGTAATTTTCTTGTTTTCTTATTTATTTTTCCCAGAGTTAAACAATTGACCACATACCCAACTTCAGAAACTGGCATATAAATGCAGGGTGCAGCAGAAAGTGACATAAGTAGTTCATTAGGTAATTCCGATCCTCTATCAGGGTCAGATATAGTTCTACTAAAAGAATATTTCAGAAACCGTAACTCTTAAGATATGACTGAGATTCTTGTCCTAACAACTTCAGTAAGTCTAATGAGTTCTTTATAGACATGTCCATTTCAATGTCAAGAAACTCGTGTAAAGGTGCTTTTTTGGTGTATCAAATCTTTGCACTGCATTATCAGCTAGGCATTGTGCTTTAATTCTTGTTACAAGTCACGTTGCTGACATACAGCAGTTTGTTCTATCACAAAGGGCGGGGGGGAACATCAAGTGCGTCATAAATTATTTAGTAAATATATCTTGAGGTGAAACGTACATACAGAATCCAAGATAAGTACACATCTTAGAGGAATAATAAAAAGAAGTGTAACTTTTTGTCTTCAGCATGCAATATGTACTGTCTACAAGTATAATCCAATCCTATTTGGATCTTCAAAGACTGAAGTAATTGCAACAAGCACAATTCCAGAAACTTCTTTTGCACTACTCCTGAAATCTCTGTAATGGAAATATTCTTCATGGTAAATCTTACTTTTATTGCTCTGTAATGGCAGCATTTTTAAAGACTGCCCTTACCACTAAATGCTAACATGCATTTGATTTGATACCTTCTAGGTCTGAAAGTAGTAAACAGTGCTGTGTGAGAAACACCAAATAGCACTACAGCCAGGAAGGACAACTGTCAAACATGTCACACTGCTGCCCTTATATACTCATCTTACAATCTGAATTCTGAATGTATTTATATTCTGTTGCTGTAAACTAGCTTTCTCTAATCAATAAGAAAAGTTGAAGCTTTTTTATGACTCTTCTCTTTCCACAGAGCTTTGCTCAGGCAGCCATTGGTCCACTACTGATATTCCACTGAAAGTACATTATTGTTGAATAAACATGAGCTGCCAGAAACTGTGGATTTGCACAGAGGCTTTGGGAAATCTGTGAGTAGGTTTTATTGTATGTAAGACAGACTGCACAAAGAAACACCACTCAATGAGCCAAAACGTAAGATCTTAAAAGTTGCTACATTTAAGCTAGTGAATGCTTTTTGAGAATCTCAATATGAAAACCTTATTTGAGGGATAGTTTAACTATGATAACTAATTCATTCAAGCTTAGGTAATGATTAAAAAGAGTTCTTTCTACAAGCACAGAATATATGTTTATATTATTTAAAACAGACAGGAAACCAGTTACTTTTCTTTCTGAAACCAGGTTAGATGTGCTGGAAGGTTCCTGTGAAACACTAGAGAATACCACACCATCTTAATCTGTCATTTTATTCTCTTCTGGTTCACTGAATGCTCCTGCATACAAGTTGCCTATTTGCCATCATTCTTTTCTTTCATATACATTTTCAGCTTGTACATCTCTCTGTAACTGAGTCAGCTGGTTGTAAGTACATTAGTAAGTATTGTGACAGCGATGGACTCAGTTGTGTTTTATAAGCCCCTGGAAAGCTGTGGAGTTTTCATGCCCTTACACTCACCACAAACCCACACTTCTTTTGGCATTAATTTTCTAACCAGAATTTGCTGGATACAATTCCAACTGGCAAAGTGAATTCACATTGCAAACATCACCCTGAAATTTGTGCTGATAGTTTGCATGTAATATGAGCTGGAATAGACAGTGTTTGTGTGGTGAAAACAGTTTACTCATTTGGCACAAAAAGATGTGAAAATGCCATTCTTCAGGAAAACATACAGATGGCAGTTGGATTGTTCATATTCTATATTCTCTCTCTCTCAAGAAAAGTTGTCTTGTTTGGTTTTCATGATGATTCATCTGATGCTGCCTGGTGGGTAACTCAAGTGCTAAAAGCCCTGTGGGGACAGAGAACACAGCCTGGCAGGCATTACAGGAGTTCTCTGATGTCCAAATTCACACTTTCAGTAAAAGCTAACACATTTCCAAATGTATTCTTGCCTATTCTAACTTCCTTTTCTGAGATCTCACTGACATCTTTCATCCTGTTGTCACACGGAAACATTTTTTGCTTCTGTTTGATTATCAGTTCATAAATCTCTTTCAAAAGAAGCATCATTCTGAAGACATTTCTTGAATTTACTGTATCTTACTTTGTGTATATTCAGTATATGATCAAGAAAATCTGTAAGACTGACTGACAGACTGACAAATTCTACCTAATTAGCACTCACCAGATTTAGCCAGTCATCTTCAACCCTTCAAGCCATGATCTGCCAGTGTAAGGTCTCCTTCTCTCCTTCTAAACACCTGAAGATTTGCCTGAGTCTGAGAGAATTTTTCAGTGGTATTATGTCTCTCAACAAGTTTAAAGATAAATCAAACCTGAAGTGGAAAAGTGAAGTGAAATAAACTGTACAAAAACTAAGCATGATATAAAAAAAGAGTGGATGTGCAAGCAAAATAACATTATGGGAAAAAATTTGCATTCTGAAGGCTATCTTGGGGGAAAAAAAGAGACTTTGAAAGACTATTACATGTTAAAAAAACCCTACCAAACTGTACAAATAAACTACTCATTTATGTTGCCTTCAGAAGCAGGTTATTATGACCTGCACTACTAAACTAAATGGGAGTAAATTTCTTTTTAAAAAAACACACTTTTTTCTCCCAGTTAGTTCAAATTAATACCTTTTTTTTCATGAAATAAAAACAGTAACAAAATTATTTTAATGCACTGCCATATAACAACCAGATAATATACCTACCAACCACACCCACCAACACACACTATATTTTTTCAATGTCATATACACAAATACATTTGCTATGGTTATGCTAGAAATCAAGCTAAAAAAATGGTTTGCTCATTACTGTACAGGGGACCTACAAGAAAGGCAGGAATAAAATTCAATTCTTGAAAGAATCTCTGCCTTAACCACACCATCCCCTTTAAGAATTCCCCATAGCAAAAAAAATTATATATTTTTATTTTCTTTTTCAAAAGAAGCTCTAACATAAGAGCAAACACTGCTGAGTTTTGAAGTGCTTTCAGATTTATGCTTGCCTAAATGTGAACAGAAGTTACCCTATAAGTTTTAGAAATACTTGGCTAGACACCAACTACTGTACTTACATAAGGCCATATAATCACCTGACACTTGTAGCTGCCTCACTGATTTTCCAAGAATTTTAATCCTCTTTTCCTGAAACTATCCCTTTAGTGAGAAAATATGTTTATTCTATTCCTTATATGCTTGCTTTGCAGACAAACAGTTTCATTTATCAAATAATATTGGACAATTTTTTTTTTTTTTAAACACAAGAAATCAAGAGATTTCTTTGTACAGCAAAGTACAAAGTGTGTCTTGTCACATACAAGGGCCCATTCCCAAGCTGCTTCTACAGAATAATGAAGCTTCCCAGCTCCTCCCTTCTGCCAAGCAGCCAGACCATGATGTCAGCAAGTAACACACACACGGTGGGTGTGCAGCAATCAGTGCACCGTGCAAAGAGCAGACCAGAGATAGTTGGAGGCAGATGTAGCCTGAACTTCCTATTACCAGAGATTTTGGGTTTACTGACTGTTTAAATACATAACTAACCTATCCATTTTTCTTTAGTTTCTATTTTCTGTTAGATATAAAATGTGACAAATGAAGTTCCTTGTCCCATTAAGCCAATGGAAACTTTAACTGCAGATTTCAATGAAACCAAAATCTGTCTCTTTACCGTTTAAAATGTTTCTGACTAGTGACTATAAAACTGAAGCTATTCATTAAAAATGATTTTGGTGTCTGGTTTTTTTTGCATGTGTAATTTATACTTACATCCAGTGTAATAATTAAAGGTTTTAAAGTGGCAACAGAATGTATTAAGAAGTGTGTGAACCACAAATTGCAGGAAGTCAGAACAATACTCCAGGGAATTACCTTCACTTTAAAATGATTATTGTGTGGTTTTCTTACAACAGAATAACAGATTGGTTGAGATTTAACTGCTTGAGGTCTTTGGTCCACCTTCTGATCAAAGGAGACTGAACCAGAGCAAGTTCTTCAGACTATATCCACTCAGGTTCTTAGTATTTCCAAGGATGAAGACTCCACAAGCTCTCTGGGCAACCTGTTCCATAGCTTGACTACCCCCACAGTCAAAAATATTATTCCTATTTTTTATTTCAGTTTAGGCTCATTGCCTCTTGTTCTCTTAATTCTTGGCTGTGGTGTCATCTTGAAGTTGTACATATACTGATAGAATATTTGGAAATGTCCACCATTGCAAAACCAGCAGCACAACTCCACTTCTGCTGTACAAAAGGTCACTCAAAACATCATTCACTGTCAACAACTAGCTTGTCAAAGCAAATTTAAATTCCCACCATCCTCCTACACAAGCACTTCCTACTATTACTCCTGCAATCATTTTTTTTTTCCCTAAAAAACATCTCTCATAACACTTCTATACTGTCTGAGGTTCCAGAAACCAGAAAGGGCTTGTCATACAAAAGGGGTGGAGGGTGGGTGATGAAATAAGCTATGCCCAGAAAGCCAGAGAAAAATCTTAGAAAACAAGTATTACTTCTGTGGCTGCACGATACACAAAGTAGGAAGAATAGGAGGAGAGCATGAAATCAATGGCTGGGAAGAGCCACTCTTCCCAAGACAACTCTGCAGAAACGGTCATTCTGTGCTTTCCAACACTTTCCTCCCTCAACATCAGCAAAGCAGCAAAAAGAAGGTACCACAGGCTTTACACTGTGCTGCAGCTGTGGCACAGATCAAACAAAAGGTGACTTCTCCAAACAGCCACAGGCATCTGCTTCCTTTGTCTACATCTAGAGACAGACCTCACTAGAAATTTTTCTAGCATAGAATGAACTGGTAGCTTGTGCCTATGCCAGGCATTTCCCTGCCCTAGCACTTGTTAAGAGCACTGGTTAAGACAAGAGCAAAAGGCAAAACAAAAGTGCATATGGACTTTATTATACCTTGACCCATACTGCTGTGACACAACTGGAAGCCACCAAAGGATGTATTAAGGAAACTTTTGTGTCTGACCATTCAGAAGCCACTCTGCCAGTTACTCTCATACCACCCAAGCTGTCACTGAGGTCCTTTTGCCGCTACACATGCCACTCTCACACAGTCAGACCAGGTTTCCCTATTGGCTCAACTCCAGGTTTCCCATAGCAGAGTCTCAGACGTCTGGATCCCTCATATATTTTAATCATGGTGCAACAACAGAGTAGCAGCTCCAGCCAATGCTGCCAAGAAGGAGCTCCAAACAAACAAAAGCCTGGGCTTTTATACCCTCACAGTCAAATCTCAGGAAGATTTGGGGGTCCTCAGCTCCTGCCATGTCTCTGTGATGCCCTGGCTGGCACCACAGGTCCCCATGCCCTTCACTGTGCAAAGGTTGGTTCCAGTTCACGGCCTCTCGTCTGGGGCTCTCACCACCAGAGCTGAACCCGGAGCTGGCACTGCAGCTGCTCACGGAGCTACCTGCACTGAATGTACTCCATTCCTCAAGAGCCAGAGTATGTCAGGCCAGGAGTCAGTTGCCTAGAAGAACATACAAGTGCAGGAATACTTTTCTGTGGGAGCATAAGTGAGTCCACATTCTTGCACAACACCCAAAGCATCCACCATCTCTAATATGATTGAAAATTTGGTGGCCCACTACTCAGATGCCTACCATGGGCATTATGCAGATAGGAACTATCTGTGGGACTCAGGAAATTCAAAATCTATGACAAACCAAAATAAAGTAAATATAAAGCTGTAGTTATTTAGTAAAATTCCTATCTAACTGAAACAGTTATGCATAATAGAATGAAAATAGTTTTAGAAACCCCTGTTGCTCCCTATTACTAAAAAATGGTTTATTCTTTTTGTTGTGTTCATAACTATACTGTTCCATTGAAAACCTCAATGCAAAATGCAGTTTTTAAAGCTTTACAGCCAAACTTTTCATGCTAAATAATTACTTGAAAAGTTGGCAAGAATCTCTGGTTTTGTCTTTTATCTTCACTTTCCTAGAAGTGCAGTTCTTTTGGATTCAAATGTATGTTGCTTCTGGAATGCATTATGTATGACAGAAATAATTAAAAATTGCTTACAATATTAAACCATTAGGCTTGTGCAAATAGAGCTGACTTTAGTTTTCTGCTTGAAAGATTTTTCAGCAAATAATGTAGTTGTTAACTGCCAATTTTCTAGTGGGAAAACTAAACATAATTTCAAACTATGATTTTTTTCCTCCATCTCATCTGAAACATTGTTCCCAACTAGTTTATTAAACACTGAATAAATATATCTCCAACTCAGCACATTAAACAAGTTAAGCAGGAATCCAAAATTCCTTTCTTCTAAGAGCCAAGCCTGAAGGAAAACAACTGCCTGGAGATCTGTGAATTTTCTTCTTCATCATGAGAAACACATCCTGGCCAAAGAATTGAGCTTGTAAAGCACAACAGGCATATCAAACCCTTCTAAAATTCCCAGATGGTACCATCCTAAACCAGAAAACAATGAGAGTTGAATTTACATGAAATAAAGCATATTACGTCAGTTGTTTCTAAAGAAATAAAAATTATTCCAAATTTTTAATAATCCAAGATGTGTATTTGTTTGTCTGTATTGTGACTGAGTGGGCAAAAATCAAATAACTTTTGTTCTACCTGGAATGAAAGAAAAACAGAAATTGGATGCTGCCTTAGAAAAAGAACTTCTTAATCTCATTCAGCACTATCTAACACCTTCCATGGTAACAGTGGAATTTTTAATAATCATCATGATTTTGCTTCATAATATTTAATTGCCCTTGAGCATCTTCAGAGACTTTTCTGATAAGGCCTGATCCTAACTCCAGGAGCCAAGCAGTAGAACTACAAGATGGTATCTCCACTGCAGGAGAAATAGCAGTGCCTTCTCAAAGCATTTAGAGCAGGAATACAGGCGAGCACAGGTAATACTGATGACACTAACACTGGTCGCTTTGGAGGGAACCTCACGCACTTTGTAGAAGTTCAGAAGATCCTTTCCTTTTCCATAACCTCGAATATGCAGTGGTGATCGTGACCAGAAGACCTCTGCACACCACAGAGCAGTGATCCCCACAGCAGGGAAGCAGAGCAGCTCCTCCAGCCCCATCCTGTATGTCCAGCCTGGCCTTCAAGCCCACGCTGGGCAGCACATGCCCGGCTGCAGGTCAAACCCAACCAGCTGACTGCAACCAGCACTTCCCACTTGGTACCAGTGACTCCACCAGCATGTCCTTCCCCTCATCTAGAAGTGCAGCAAGCAATTTTTAAGAACATCCTTTCTGGTACACAATGCAAATTATGAATCAATCAAGCAAGCTGTTGACTTGTAAGAAATTTTTGGAATGCAGAAAAGCACACTGCACCAATTTTACAACAGAAGTACAAAGAGGGGCAAAAGTAGTAATTACTTTTTTTTTTTTTTTAAGATTTAAAGCATTTATTACTCTTCATTTAAAACCTCTTTTTTCCAGAAAATGCTTAAAGAAGCTAAAGGAAATGCAATTTTAAAAAAATTTAAATATTTAATATGCAAGTACTTTGTTCACAGGTACATATATATATTTTGGTGTATATATTTTATTTTAATAGAATAATAATATGAGAATTGTAGGATTGAGATATGCAGTAGAAGCAATAGTGGAAGAGAAGATATAATCCAGTATTCTGAAAACTAAAATTAAAAAAAATCAAGTAACTTGAACTTCTAAACCAACATTGTACAAGTTCTTACTTCAAAACAAAAATCAGTCTAACTATAGGCATTGTTGTTTCTTATGTAAATGACCTTAAAATTATAATTTCAAAGCAAGATTTCTTAATATAGTCATTCCATGGAGAAACTGTTATCTGCAGTAAGCATTGATAAAGGCATTACGTCTTTCTATTAAGATCTACAGAAAGGAGGTCATCGCTGCAAAATTAAGCAGTACCAAGACTGAAGACTTGTTTCAGATTTACTGCTGCATATTGTCACTCATGTGCTTCTGTTTGGGCCAGGAAAGGAAGGATCAGAGGTTTCTTACAGTCAACACTGTGCTCCCAAAAAGGCTGTGGACACAGGAAAATCTAAGCTATCATACAATCTGAACACACCTTACAATTTTCTTTAAATGACGCTAGGAAGTAGGAAGGTGGCTACATCCATGATTTGCCAACTTCACACCATTGGCAAAGCGGTAATTTCAAGGAAAAGAAGGAGGGACAGCTCAGTCCCATTAAATATACTCAGTCCCATTATGCAAATATACATGTAAGATGGCTTTGAAAAATACACCTTCTGTTTTGCTTCCTCCTTCCCAATAATTACTTATTCTATCCAAACTTCCCTTTACAAATACCTTGTATTTTTCTTACAATGGAAATCTTTTACAATGAGAAATACATCTGGATAAAAAAAAGACTCAGGCTGACACCTTCTTTGCTTCTCATTCTTGACAGGCAAGCTCTGCTATGCTGTAATTTATCAGCAAATAGCTTATTCAGAAACCTTTCATTTTGATCTATTACTGTTTACTTTACCAGAGCAGTTTACTATGACATAGCTACTATGTCTAAGATATGACCCAACCCAAACCCAACAATCATTATAACCTGCTTTTAAGTCTGAAATCAATTACTGACCTAACTAATAATTTTGGTAATGGTTTTACAGAACTCAAAAATTCTGGGAAACTGTTACCCTCAGGAATTAGTCCTGTAAACAGTCCTGTAGAGTTTTCCACTAGCCATTTTTATTAAGGTGATCCAGGTACCAAGAAAAAGAACCTCTGAGAACATTTCTTTTAATGAATCACAGAATCATACAGGTTGGAAAAGACCTCTGAGACCATCAAATCCAAACTCTGATCACCACCTTGTCAACTATATCATGGCACTAAGTGCCACATCCAGTTGTTTGTTGAACACTTTCATGGACAGTGACTTCACTGCCTCCCTCAGCAGTCCATTCCAATGTTTAAAAAAAAAAAGAAAAAAATGTTGCAGCTTCCATTTCTACAATTAATAATAAACATTTACATCTAATCTACATAGTTTACTTTTGGCTTAACTGTATGGCCAGGAATTGAGGTGTTAAATCAGTACCAGCAGGAGGATGAAGTATTACAGGCACCACAAAACTTGACAGAGTGAACCATACCTCAAATTTCCACAGGTGAGAGCCCCAGGACACAAACCAATTGAGTACTTTGTAACAAGAAGGCTCTACAGTATATCAGAAAAACGATGGCAACAGCTTGTCAGGTTTGCAGCTCTCCAGTGAAGGGCAAGCATGAACTGGAAGGCAGGGCTTTCAAGTGATCTACTAATATCAGCATAGCCACAAATGTAAAACAGATCCAGCGCATAAGCAAACCCATGAAAAACAGCAAGATAAGCTGTTCACCTAAAAAAAGTGTGATTTTTTTTCTTTTTTTTACTAGAGGTAGGAATATGAAGATAAATAAAATACTCTCATAGGCATGGGTTTATCACAGTGTTTCAGCCCTTTTGAAACCCTTCCTGGACAATCAGAAATTGAGGGATGCAAATCATTTTTAATGATCCCTAAAATGTAATGGTTATATACAGTATGACAGGGACAGAACACATCACATAGAATCTTTTTGGGATGGGCTACTTTCTACAGAGACTCCTGTGAATAAAAATGGTCAGTCTAGGCTCAGTATGACTGAAACTTGTTATAACTGCATGGACAAATTATTAAATATGTTTGAGCTAAAAAAAAAAAAAAAAAAAAAAAAAAAAGTTGCATTGCATTTATTGCATTTTCAGGAATGGAAAAAAAAAAATTAAATGAAGTCTTATTTTGTCTCTACATAGAGTATTTGTAGACAACAGCCAAAGACCAGATACTCAATTATGTTCTTCAATAAACACAGTGAAGCAGCAATACAGGTGGGAAAAGGACTGAAACATAATGTTCTTTACACAATCATGCTGAAATGAAGAATTTGAGTGCTCACTTCTCTCCTATATGACCCTGTGTTCCACTGATGCAGACCAATGGTCTCCCAACTGAACCCTATCATCATAGATCTCTGGCAGAAGTAAAATAAAGGTGTACATTTCCTGTAGCACATTTGTAGGAGATGTTGAAAAGACATGGCTGTGATATCTAAGCCTACAGCACACAATGCTACTAATGTTGAAGAAGTAAATAGGCTGTAGGTTACAGTAGTAGGTACAAGCCAAAGTAGAAAAAGAATATTGAAAAGTCAGAATAAACTGTAACATTCATTGTGCTGCTAAAAGGTAAACTATTGCCAATAAGGTGACCTAATTAGATGTCTTCTGCCACTGTGATTAAAGTAACTGCTTTTTGTTCAGATCATGTTCTTCACATAAAGAGTACTAGTCATAGAGTTTTGAAGAAAAATCATTAATTTCCTATTCTCCTTGATACAAAATATTTGCTCAGTGCTCCAAAGCCTCTTAAGGAAGGACACCTATTTGAAAAGGAAAAAGTGGATACACATGCAAAAAATTCTATGGAACTCTATGAATGAGAAATATCTATAACATAAAGAGCAGTTGTTTCTCTGATCCCAAAGAGCTAACCTAAGAAGAATAAGTAAACCCAGATTTTGTCACTTTAATAACTCCTTCAGAATTTTAAAAGATTGCTAACAATGTTATCATTATCTAGATTTATTTAGACTCAATAATTTATCTAATACTTGCAGCAGCAGAGTCCAATAATAACAAATAAGGGGCTTTTCTCTCCAATTACCACTATAAGTAGGCTGCCAAGTATTTTCTGATTTCTACATGCATTTCTCAAAACATTTTTTAATTGACTGAAACTGAATTTGATTCTGCCTTTATTATTGACCACCCAGAAATGAAAGTTTCTTCCCAAGAGGCTAGATATCAAGCATAATAAGCTTTTTTCCTTCCTTCTACTTTGGTTGAAGATTTGATTTTACAATACAGGCACACTTTTAATGCAAATATGATGCAATAAATGTAATTTTCCCTTTTTTTTTTACTTGTATTAAGAATGAAGAGGGATAATTATTAAAAATTCAAAGTGACTGCTCCTATTTGGCAACTATATTCAACACCAAATGTATCTCAATATTATTTATCTCAAAGGATGATCATAAAGAGACACAAAACATTCATCTTGATAGCAAGGAATATATTAGAGAAAATACATATTTTATCAGAGAATATATCAGAAAATATTAGGGAATATATAAACAGATACCAACATAAATTTTTCATTAAATACCAAGTTAGAATATAGAACACATATCCAAAATCATCACCTTTTCTTTTGCTATGCATTATTTTTAAAACAATCAGCCTGTAATTTTTCTGTAGAGCAAATACATAAAAAGAAAACATTTCTAAGATATTCAACATAACTGTTACCCAACAACTTTCAGCTGAATGAACACATACTGATAAACATTAAAAATGCTGACTTATTTGCTTTTTGCACACTCCCATAGTGAGCAATTTTTACTTTAAAAAAAGCCTTCTTTAATTGAGGTCTTTTTCATCCTTCTTTTGCTATTATTTTGGGTTTTGTTCATTATCCAGTTACAGTTCTGTACTAAGAGCTCCTGTACTTTATCTCTGTAAATTCTGTACTTCACACGGTAAGTGCATTGCTCTTTGAATAATTACAATTTATATTATAGGAGCATATTTTCCAGTGAATATTTAGCTATTTTATAAATC
Organism: Certhia americana; assembly: GCA_018697195.1. NCBI lineage: Eukaryota > Metazoa > Chordata > Aves > Passeriformes > Certhiidae > Certhia > Certhia americana. The sequence goes on from CM031860.1 coordinate 38,606,929, forward strand.
TGTAGATTATATGCATCTCTACTACCAAGCAACAATGGCTGAAGGAAAGAGTCTGATCAGACTAAGGTTTCTCTTCCTGAAGGAAAGACAAATATGATTCATGTCATATCTGGAGCTAAGTTACTTTTTAAAACTGGAATAATTTAAACTAAGACCTTCTTGATCACATTTTTAAGTTTGTTACCTTGCACATGTAGAAACATTCAGCTATACTTTAGAATCTACAACCACATATCACATATGGGAAAAGAAAAATACGATGAACATTAAATAGGAAAATGAGTGACTCCACTTATTACTGTTTCCAGGACAGTCAGTTCCACAGTTTCAGAGTACAATTACCAGACTTACCAAACCCCAGAAATGCAGCAGCATTATTGCAATTCCTTAGAAACTTAAGTCAGGCCACAACATGGACAGCACAGCATGCTTAAAATTCACAGCTTAGAGTCCTCCTAACTGTAGGATCCGATTACCATTCTGTCAAAAAAAAAAAAAAAAAGGAAAGAGGAGCAGGGTTTGCAGTATTCTGTTAAATCACAGCCAAGATAACAGAAGAAAATGAAAAAACAAGTGCCTTCTATACAGCAACCCATTGTTGCTGTCTTTCCCCATTAAACCAAAAATATGCAAATCAACACACAGCAGAAAAGTGATCCTACCCAGCAAGAGACAAGGCTTTTGAAAACAAAGGTGATCCTGCCCTGCTAAAAGTCATGCCACAATGAAGAAAAGAATTCTGTCGTCTCTAGGAACAGAAATGATGTGTAAGAATTATCCGTGTATCAATAATCTAACAGAGAGATTGTTAAATAAAAGGTTATTCCATCTTGCCATCCCTCATGCTAAAAGCAAGCACCTACAAAATACTAAGAATTTCAGAATGTGAATCTGTGTCTGGTGTGGCCTGTGCACACTGACAAAATAGCATCCTTGAACTTTTCAGCTGAGGACTGTAAATGGCTGAATGTGAAGTGCCTAAACTGCTCTAGCTGCTGCACACTCACTGTGCACGAAAGTCAAATCAAAGACTCTCTAAAGATACAATCAAGGAAGAGCCTTGTGATTTTAGGCACTCCGGGCTTAGGCAGCAGCTGTGTGAGCTGTGGTTGCATTTTTTGACTTAGGCAGCAGGATTCTCCATAAACCTTGCCTTAGGTATTTAAGTCCCTTATTGGATCAAGCCAATAAACTCTCTGTCTTTACCTAAGTATTTTAGATCCTATTATGTTTCACCTCCTTTTTTTATTTTTAATGAGATCTTCATCTTTCTAGTATGTAGTTAACTATTTATCCTATGTGTGGTCACTTTTCCTCATACTAGTGCATACATAATTACTGTATAATTAAATTACGTACTACAGGGCTGGTTTCTTTCAAAACATACTGAGAACTGAGAGCTCACATTTTCTCAAAGGGAATTAAGATCCCTTGGAAAATTCACACTGCAGTGTTGCACAGAAATGCTAGAGACAGTGGTAGCAGTCTAGCTTCCTTCAGCTCGAACTAAGTTCTGAGACCAAGCTGCAAATGCAACTTTGTGGCCACTCATAACTAAAAACTATTCAAAGCCAACTTCTGCCTAACACTGTGTTGCATGAACAGGGGTTAGTGTTTGTTTAACTGCAGTGATGCTGAGCATTTTTCCATTTAAAAATCTCTCTGCTGGAACTATCTCACTAAAGCCCCAGAAGTCTACTAAGCAACACAGAACAAACTGAAAACCAAACAAAACAAAACCATGTTGGTTTTGAGCATTATTTCTTAGCCAGGGCTGAAGTGACTCAAACATCAAGCATCAATTTTAATGACTTTTAACTACTTTAGAACAAAATAAATATCATAAAGCTGAAGCAAAATATTTTTATTCATGGACGAAAAAGTAAAAAAAGCTTTTCTAAACAGATCTGCTTTTAGAAGTTGAAAATTACTGTGGATTCTCAAGAAAAACTTGATTTTCTCTAATATATCATTATTAATTTTGCATATCATGTTTTTATGTGAGGAGGGCTGGAAGCCAGAACTGCAAGGTCCTGGTTGCTGATTCAATAGGAATTTGGAAGTTTTTTAACTGCAACTACAGACACATGGCAGGAGGCTATTGCTATGGAGCCAGGAGCTGACCTTTGACAAGAAATGGATTTCCCAAAATCAGTTTCTTGTTCCACAACTGGGATTTTACCAGACTAGAATGATGTGGGGACTAGTCCCATGGAACATATATATATATATATATATATATAAAAATATACAGAAATCACCAGTGCTATCTTCCTGGATATTTGGAAAATGCTTCTCATGAAAACTTACCCATGTTTTGTCAGATTATCCGAACAAATACTCTTCTACAAAACATTGCCTCCTGATTGATAGGTAAAGGGCAACTTTTTTTTCCTTGTAATTTGAGAAAATGTTTTACCAGAAAATTTCAACAGTAATGGAAACTGCAAGTTCATTTCACATATGCTACCTTGGTCACCAACTGGCATGGTAAATAAGTAACAATTTATAATGTGAAGCAATAGGAAGCCATTCCCCAGCAGTTAACACATGGAAAGCATGACTATGCATGAACCATTTGCAGGTTATGTTGTACACTCTCCTTCTGAAACAATTACAAAAAATATTATTAGAGAGATGTCAAATGACTCAGAGAAGTATTTGGCATGGCCATTTTCACAGGGCTGTTTATACGGGGGTTTTGCAAGTTTCTTTTGCATGGATTTTTAGAAAACAATAAAAAGATATTGAACAAAAAATTTATCAGTAGTAATAGGTTTATATCCCATGAGAGGATTCAACTTCAGCTCAACTGGTCTTTTCCCATTTAGAGCCATCATCAAAGGTGTAAGCATGGCATGTTCTGTCCTTCACTGGATCCACCTGAAGTGGAATGTGCCCAATTCAGCTAAAGCAGTGACAATGGCAGAACAGAAAAGCAAAAATCTGAATAGTCACAATCTCTGGGAAGTTCCTAGTGCTAAGCATGGCTGGCAGAAGCAGGGCAGCAGACATGAACACTTCCTCTCTGCAGTCCTACTAGAAGAAGTTCAAGGTGACTAAACTCGGATTTTGCTGCTTTCTCCTCCCACCCAATTTTGGCAACCACGGAAGTAGTGGCTAACATGCCTCCCTATGGCTACACAAGGTGGTTATGGATATTTTGCTGCACTGACAGCAGCTACCTTCTCTGTCAGTCCTGCCGATGTGTTGCGTATCCTAACCTGGGCACAGGGTTAGACAGATGCCTTACTCCTGTTGTCTTCAAAGAGGTTCCCTCCCCTTCCCTCACATTTCTCCAAAGTCTTCTTCCCTTACTGAGTTTGAATTTTTTTCTAAGGACATGGCAGACCTTTCAATTGTAGTCCTCATGACTTTGCAACCGTTCTTCATCACACTACTGAGATGGAACACTGAAACATTTTCTGTGTAACAATGACTAAAGGAGTAAATTCAATAGTTCAAAAGTTTAGGTAGCAGTTTGCCAGTTATTCTTCAATTTACTAACTTGTTTCCTACTGATTAACTGTTTTCTGTTCTTCAGACTAAATCCAGTCCCTTGCTGTAACAGTTTAGCATGTCAGGTAATCCCTGTCCTGGCATTAACAAGCACTGTTTGACAGCATGTAAATCCTCCCACTGTTTCTCAGAAACCATCCCACAATCCCACTTCAGATTCACAGAAGTATTCTCCTAATCTCTAATCTAAATTTCTCTTAGTCATTTAATTCATCTTTTTTCTTATGTGTCACTTGCTATCTGTTCTCATAAATCACTTACATAGGGCAATCATGTCCCCTCTCCATCCTCATTTTGGCAAGACAGTGGGGAAGCAAGCATTTCCCCAGGTCTTGTTGTATGGTAAATCTGTTCCAAATCATACTTTTCTCCCTTCAGTTACTTTCGTTACCTCTTTTTTAACAAATAACCTGACCAGAACTGTCTGTTGTGTCATTCTCTTCACTAGAGTCACTCATAGCACAATGAATAATTCCTGTATCTCAACAGTAAAAAAATAAAATAAAAAAAAAAAGGCTAGGCTTATATAAGATGTTTAATAGCTTCCTGTTCTTTCTCATTTTCTATCATTTCCCATTAATAAATTCTCAGGATCTAACAATGACTTTTCTCAATAGATGTACAGTTTGACACTTGCATGACTACAATTCTTCCATTTCTACCATTCCAGTAGTCACGGTCAGTTTCTTTCTGTCTGACATTTTTCTCCTCAATTTATTGACATCATTTTCTTACTTGCTGCAAAACCAAAAGATCAATTTCCTGCCTTTTTGTGCCAGGGCCACTGATGAAAATATCAAGTAAAATTAGTACCAAAGCTTATCCTGAAAAAATGCATATGAAATGTGTTTCCAGACAGGAAGCTCTTCCTATCTCATGATCCCTTTCCATAGGTTTTTTACAGGATCTTTCAGACCTGACAACTTGTAAGCAATTCCATCTTACTCTGTTTCAGTCAAAATTCTCCATGTGGCTCATTATATCATCTGCTTTACTCAAGTCCAAAGAGATGAGAGCCTGAGCACTGCCTGTCTGCAGAATATAATTTCCGTTACAAGAATAAAAGCAGACTTAGGATGACTTTAGTTTACGTTAGGTAAATTCAAGGGGTTTAGGTTATGGTATTCATGTTAGCTTCACATCTCTCATTAGTTTTCACTTGAAAATACATTCTACAGCCCTAATGTACTTCTGAGGTAGATTGTTTATACTTGGTGAATGCCTTTTTCTTCCTTCTTGTAAGCAATACTGTGCTTGCTGATCTACAGCCAGTGTCCCAGATTTTTGAACATCTGATGGTCATGGCTGTCAGTTCTGTCCCACTTGAAAACTCAGCCAGCTCAGCCACCCCCAGCTGAAATTTTATCTCTTTAGATAAAATCTGCTCTAAACTTTCATCCCTTTTATACATTCTACCTTTAACCCCAGAGGTCAACCTTTGTCATTTGTATTTTTAAGACAAGTGTTGTTGCCATCATCGTCATCATCAAAGCAAGAGAAATCTCATTCAGACAAACTTCAAGTGTCACGGGATCTACTGAAAACAAGTAGTCTCTGGTTGGAGAAAAAAACCCTGTAAGTTCATAACATTGGTATGTTAAGACTGAAAACAGTTGGTTCTGGAGATGGGAAGAGACTTCCCAGCACCACAGGCAAACTACCATTCTGGTAACTGGGAAGGAGGAATGGGGACCAGCATCTCCTGGGTTCTGGGTGTCATTACTCCAAGCCCAAAATCACCCAGAAGGAGTGAGCTCCTCAGGGCTCTCTTCACAAAGTGGGCAGACACCTCCAAAACAATAACTGAATTGAAAATGAGGCCATAGGACCAGTGAATCATTTAGGTTGGAAAAGACTTTTGAGATCAAGTCCAACTGTTAACGCAGCACTGCCGAGGCTACCACTAAACCACATCCCTAACTGGTTTGTCTACATGTTGTTTAGATCCCACCATAAATGGTGATTCCACCACTGCTCGGGGCAACCTGTTTCAATGCTTGACCACCCTTTCAGTGAGGAAAGTTTTCCCTTTAGCAAAATTATACCTTCCTTTGGGCCGCTTGAGGCCATTTTCTCATCCAGTTGCTGGTTTCTTGGAGAAGAGACTGACCCCTACCCCTAGAGCATCAATCAAAATACGAAACCAAACCTGTCCCAGTACTGAGCCGAGGGGAACCCCACGAGGGACTGGCTGCCAAGTGGATGTCACTCTGTTCACCACCACCCTCTGGACCTGGCCATGTAGACTGCTTTTCAGCCAGGAACAGCATTCCTGTCCAAGCCATGAGCAGCCAGTTTCTCCAGAAGAAGACTGTGAGAAATAGTGTCAAAGGCTTTACTAAAGTCTAGACAGACCAGATCCAGTATTTCCCTTATCCACTGGTAATTGCCATATTATTACGCTATGAAGCAGAATTCAAATTTTATGCTGAAGGGAAATCCCAACAAGCACTTGACTGTTTGTTAATTAGCAGTTTATTTAGACAGCTAAAAACTGGTTTTGTGCAGCCTAAGTCGCTGCATTTAACACATTTCATTAAAATGCTAGAATTCTTGCCTTTGCCAAAAGAAAACATTTAGAATAAATTTTGTTCATTTAAAATTCTTTTCTTTCTGGAAAGACTATTCTCTGGGATGAACTCTAATACCCTCAGCTGCTCCTTATAGGACTTACTCTCTAGACCCTTCACCAGCTCTGTTGCCATACTCTGGATTTGCTCCAGCACCCCAATGTCCTTCTTGTAGTGAGGGGCCCAGAATTGGAGACAGGACCTGAGGTGTGGCTGCAGCAGTGCCAAGACAGGGGGACAGTCACTGTCCTGATCCTGCTGGCTACAGTACTGCTGACAGTCTAGCCCTGTTCAGCTCTTCGTAGCTAACTTTTGAGACCAACCTGCAAATGCAGCTTTTTGACCACTCTTAACTAAAAAATAATTATTCAAAACCAACTCCTGTCCACCACTGTGTTGCACAAACAAGGATTAATTAGTGTCTGTTTTACTGCAGTGATGCTGGGGATTTTTCCATTTAAAAATCTCTCTGCCAGAAGTATCTCACTGAAGCCCCAAAAGTCTACTAAACAATGAAAAACTGAAACTAAACAAATCATAGTTGGTTCTGAGCATTATTTCTTAACCAGGGCTGAAGGAACTCAAACATTATTAGCTAAGGTCTTCAAACGCCATTCAAGAATTTTAAATATGGCTTGATGTTTCCTTTTTTGGTTCAGGGTTTTTTTTCCCGTAGAAGAAATGATATTTAAGTGCTTCTTGGTAGAACAAATAGTTTTTAGGAATATTATGCTTTTCTTTTTTTAAGTATGACATTTATTTGCCTAATCCAATCTTTCTGCAATTAATTTTGCCTTTGCTAGACATATCTTTGCAAAAAGTTACAATAGCTGGGTAACTAGCATCTACCTTCAAAGAAAAAGAGGAGAAACAGGCAGAAAGCCATTATTTCATTTAGAATACAACTACATCCTTTGGGGTTAACTTTTTCTTAGGGTATATGTGAAGAGCCTGTAAAAATGGGTCTTGGCTTCACATTTCCAATATGTAGGTATTAATTTTTAGGTCCACTGCCTGTTCCCTTAGCCTGGGTTGGTCTTGCTTTACTCTGTTTATATGCTGTTGATTTCTGAAGACCTAGAATCAGAATCATTGTGCCTAATTTACCTGAAGTCAGTCAAATACAGCTTAAACCGCTGTTTATTGTCATCTCATGTCTAATTGGGTTGCACACACTACTCATACAAGGAATTCCTTGGAAGAACATCCAATATCTCAAAAAGCACAAGAAAATAATTAATTCTACCTCAGTGTACTGAAGGCACAGTGCTTTGCAGGTACCTTTTTGAATGAGAACAACCAACTTCCATAACCAGCAGTACAATACTGCTCTACAGCAGGAAGGGAAAGGACAGTCCCCGAAGTCTTTCTTACAATGGCCCACATGAACTGCACAATGGCAAGGCTCCATTGTTTTAAAATATCATTTATCTGACCCTACAAGCAGGAAAAAAAAAAAAAAAGATTTTTGAGTGCGTTATTTTAATGGAGTGGTGGTGGAGCTGTGTGTTATCTAATCTTGAAAATGTCTTTTTTTCCTGTCTTACATAACTACCACATCCTGACTGTAACATAGTGAAAAACTTTAAATTTGAGGGTTTTTTCTTGTTTAGTTAAATATGCCTAAGGTGGAATAATACACCAAAACCAAAGCTGAAAGAATCAACTGTAGTTCAAAGATACAAGAATGTCAACACTGGGTAATATCACAGTCTAAGAGGCCCAATATCATTTCCAACAGGGATAAAAAAAAAATGTCTAGAGAATAAGGACAATGTGAATATATAGTCTAGCTTTCTTGTAAATAATCTCCCAGACACTAGACATTTCTACAACTGATGGGAGCAATACAAAATGTCAGGCTCCCTACCCATCTATTCATCCATCCTACTCCAAAACCCTTGTTTCACTGTTTCAGTTTTGAAGAGAAAGATGATGGGAAAAAGCTCAACTCTTCTGCTCCAAGATGCTAATGCTGGCAAAGCAATAAGTATTTTGTTCCTTTACACTGGAAACTATGTAAAACAGCTGACTGCATTGATTGCACTCATGATTGCTTGAATCACTAATGTATGAACTTTTAGTAGAAACACTAATGTATGAGCTTTTATAGGAATCACTGGAAGTGGCAATGGTGGAAACAGGTTTTCATTTCTACTGTTTTAAATTATTCCTATCCTAATTCAAATCCCACAAGCCCTAGGGCTTTGTCCTGTTTTATTTTTATTCTGTATTTCCATGAGTAATCTAATCTGAAATGCTGCTCTCTTCAACAGCACTTCTTTTCTTTTTTGGACTTTTTTGTCCAAATTAGCTAAGTGAAATACTTCGTGAGGGGTCAACTCACACTTGACATGTCCACACCATAATCCATTAAAAGCATTCATAATAATTCAAAGCATTTTATGACATCCCACCACAACTTAAGTTCACACTACAGATACCTATTTTACTTTGATCCTTAGACTGTCATTTCCTAACTCACTTGTTTTTTTAATTAGTCTCTGTAAGAGACTATCTTTTCTATCCATATTTAAAATACACCCATGGTCCCATCACACTTCAATTATCATAACATCTTTTTTCTTTAACTTGAAAGGCACTGTAGAGGCAAAGGACGAAGCCTAGAGTAGTTGAGGTCAGACAAAACACCTGGATGTAAATCCAGCTGTATCTGGTTATTTCCAATCATGCCATCTTTGCCTACAGCTCTCTTAACAACCTTTAGCATCATCCTCCAGCCCGCCATACGTGGAATACGGCTAAAGATAAAAATAGCTTGTTCCCTTTGTAAGGCCATATATTAATTTTCCTGATGTGCAAGCTTTGCTTGGAAGGTTTTAAAGGTACTGCTATATTAATCTGAAATGTCTAGATTTATGACAGCCTTCTAACCTTTAAAAAAAAAAAACCAAAAAAACCCCACTGTAACAATTATAAATACACAGCACTTACGCAATAGGTTTCAAGCTTTCATTAGAGGCTGGCATACACCTGGAAAGGCTAAGCATTACCCCCTGTGACTACTTTAAGCACAGCGATCAGGTGCTTCCCCGCAGAGCCCGCCTCTGTAGCACGGCTCGCTGCCCGCCGGGCCGTGACGGCACAGCGGGCGCGTCCGACCGTCCTGCCAGCGCTGCCGACACTCGGCAACACAGCGGGGGAAACAAACCCTAAGGACAAAGAGCTTTCCCTCAGCCTTGTAACTTTTATCTTATCGCGTCCTCCATTAAAAGACTAACACAGGAGGAAAAGGGGCCAGCCCATGCGGCCCGAGACAATGCTAGTCATCGGCGCGGACACCGCCGGCCTATGTCTCCGGGGCCACAGCAGCTACAGACCCCCGTTCCCCGCTGGAGAACACTCTCCCCTCCCGGCGTGCTCTGTCCCTCTATCCCTGCTAACGCCAGACCCTCACCACGGCCGCCGCTGCCAGGAGTCAACCCGGAGCCCCGCAGGGCGTCCCCGCTTTCCCTGCCACGCCACCCCCGGCCCGGCCGGGGCGCTCCCCGGGCCCGCCCCGCCCCGTCCCCCCCACGTGACCCCGCGCCGTTGGCGGCGCGCGCGTGGAGCGGTGTTTTGTAACCTCCCCCCGCCTCCTCCCGCCCCCCGCCCGCGCCCAGCCCGGAGCCCATCCCCGCGTCCGGAGCGGGAGCGCCACACCCCCTTCGCCGCAGCCGCGCAGCCGATGGCAGCGTCCTCTCCCGCCGCTACCCTGGGTTCGGAGGTGCCGCCGGAGCCGGGCGGCAGCGGGGGCCCTGGCGCGGGGGCGGACGAAGAGCGGGAGCTGCTACTGGCGCGGTTGGTGCCCGCGAGCCGCCTGAAGGAAGCGGTGGGCGCGTCCCTGGCGTCGCTGTGCCTCGGCCCCCTCGGCGGAGCCCAGCGCCTCGGGACCCTCGTGGACTGCCTGGTGCTGAACTACCGCCTGCGGCAGGGACCGGGCCGGGGCCGGGAGCGCGGGGCCGAGGGGCCGCTGCGCTGCTGCGGCTGCGGGAGGTTCCTGGGCGAGCCGGTGACCGTCCCGTGCGGGCACACCTATTGCCGCCGCTGCCTTCGTAGGGAGCTGCGGGCCCGCTGCCGCCGCTGCCGGGACTGGCTGCTGCCGGCGGGGGGCACCAGCACGGCCGCGGCCCCGCTGCGCACCAGCGTCGTCCTCAACCGGCTGGCGGAAAAGTGGTTCCCGGGCGAGTGCGAGAGGGCGAGGGCCGGCACCCGCCTGGAGGAGCTGCTGGCCCAAGGCCGCTTCCGAGAGGCGCTGGACGCCGTCAACCAGGCTCTGCGAGCAGGTAAGGCTGGGGGAGCGCTCCCTTCCTCCGCCAGAGCCGCGCCGTGCCCGCCGCTGCCGCCCGTGTCCCGGCGGGACCGGGACGGGCTACTAGCCCGAGACGGCAGGCTCGGGGGGCTGGGAATGTGGTGGAGTAGGTGGATGTGCCCTTATCCCCCAGCGCGGGACCGTCAGCGATCGGCACAGGCCAGTGAAGAGCGTCCGAAGTTTTCTGGAGTTTGAAGGGATTCGAGGAAGCTCTCGGCTGGGAGAGCGGAGCGGAGGCGGCGTGCAGCTGCCCAGCCCTTGGCTGAGCGGCCAGGCTGGCAGTGGGGTACACCTGCCTCTGCTGGCTCCAGAGATGTGCCCGAGCGTCCCACACGGGATCCGTCGTGTCTCCCCCCGCGCCCTTCTGTGGGGCGTGTTTACAGGGGAGTCTGCGGGCTCTGCTTGCTTTTGTGTTTGGTAATCGCTGTGCGCGGGCAAAGAGAAATTCCGTCGGTGTATTTAACCTTGTTTCCTGAGAGAGAGACCTATTTTCAGTCGTAAGTGTCACCAAGACAATTCCCAGCAGGCCGGGCCCCGTTGCATAAGCCGGCAGGCACGGAGGGGGACAGGTTGTGTAATGGCAGTGACATCATAGGTGGGTGTGGTTGGAGTTTTATATAGTGTTGGAGAGGGTGCAAACGGGAGGTAGAGGCACGCTTTTAGGCTATCCTTTATCCGTCGCGGTGCATGTGCCTGGCTGGTACCGTGGACTCTTGAGATACACTCAATTTTTCCAATTTTACTCTTCGTAGAGGGAGTCAAATTTGTGTGATTGATACACCTAGATGGATCCAGCGAGAGATTCCTTTTTTGTTTTAGTTTGACTATGGATTTTAACACCTGGTGACATGGGAGGTTCTGTTATGATTCGTACCAGGATTTTCTTTCTCTTCAGTAAATTAGAAATTAATATTTTTACAGATTAAGTGTATTACGTTTATACAGTTGTCTGCTGTGGAGGAAAAAACCCAAAAGCTTGCATAAGTCTAATCCTTCCAATCTGTTCTGGGGAGATACATTAGGTCTAGTTCCAGAATAAACTGTTCTCAACGTAAGTGGGATTAAGTTGAAGGTCTGTTTTATATGCTTTTTGGCAACCTAATTTTAAGGGGTTCAGTTTTGGCTGTTAATTATACTTTATTTGCCAAGGTGTTTCCCAAGTATAGGATACAGGATGGATTTTAAACCTTGAAACTATAAGATGCAGGCTTCTTCCTGAAGTACAGCATGGACTTGTACAGGTCACAAAGAAATCTCAGTAGTTTTTAGGGTAAAACTGATTAATCCAGTACTGATCACATATGTTTACAGGGCTCCTGTTTCATGTTTCAGGATTGCTTTGAAAGAATAAAAGAGTAAAATAATTACACAAGGTTTTTTAATTTTTCTTTTACAGATTTAGGAATATTATTTAGATATTTATGGGGAAAGAATTTTGATTCTTTTTTTATGTGAATCTACATCTTCCATTTTGGCTTCAAAATTGGTTTAAAATTTGAGTACACTTACCAGCTGTGATGCTTATTCAAAATTTTATTACTCAAATTCAGTACACGTCCTAGAATTCAGTGCTAGAAACTCAGTTTAAGGTCTGTTGTACAGTTCTTTACTGTGTCTCCAATCTCTGGAAAAAATACCAAAGAACCTCATGAGTTAGAGTGCAGACGTATGTTAAATGTGCATCTGGAGCTGTGGATTCATAACTACAAATTGAAGGTGATTTCTGGCCAATAGATAAATTAATAGCTGCTGATATACTTTCCATCTTCTTTCAGACCGTGGATTTTAAAGACACTTAGAGATGGAAAAGATGTAGACTAAAAAATGTACTAAGATTTAAAATCTTCATGTTCTCTTTCAGCATTTCCTTTCTCTGTGGTTTCATTTGTTTCTTTTTTAATACACATAGTTAAAAAGTTGGGATAAACATAAATCTGATGTCTTAAATAAGGCATTGATGCTAAACCTCTACTCAAATGGCATCTTTTCATAACTTTATTCCATTTCTGAAACATTTGAAGGAGTTGTATTTGTCATTGTGCAAAAGTAACTTTAAAAAACCATAAGGAATGTTAACATTCATATTAAATTCCTTGCAGGACTTGAGATAAAATAGCTTGGTTAAAGGAAGTCTCTTGAATTAAAATACAAGCACAGCTTGCCTTTAATGAAGTGTCCTCAAACACACCACTGATGGGTTGGTCTGAATCTCACTCATTCCTGCTGGAGTGAACCTCAGGAGATCTGTTGAGCAATCAGTCTCCTGTTTAAGCAGAACAAATACTGTGATCAGAGCAGTTTGCTTAAGATTTTGTACAGCTGGATCATGAAAACCTGCAGGCTGATGATTCTACAGCCTCTCTGGGTGGCCTTCTCAAAGATTAATTACCCTCATAGTGAAAAATCTTTTCCATATTTCAATTTTCAACTGCCACTGTTTTGGTTTATAACTATTGTCTCTTCTGTTTTTTCACTGTGTACTTCAGTAGAGTCTTTTAGGTAACCCACTTTTGGATTCTGAAAAGCTGTTATGTTCTCCCAGTGCCTTCAGGAGTTATTTTCTGCTAAACAAGCCCAGTTCTTTTGGCACTTTCTTAAAGGTTGTGTGTTCCAACTCTGATTATTAGGGTAGCCCTGCCTGTAGTACTGTGTTAATAAGTACTGTGTCCTAAAGTATTTCTACATAGTGTTCTTGATGTGCAGGTCTTTTATTTTGAAGAATTTGCCATATTAAGAACCATATAAAAAGCATGCAGAATCAGATCCGTTTATTGGTATGTTTATACTTGCAGTAAGAGCAGATGCTTTGGAAGTAATATAAAACTCGAGAATGCATACTGAATGTGTTTTTGTCTGTACACCTTTGTATACTTTCCTATTAATGTAATAATAACAGCTGATACAGCTGTATGCTGCAAATACTTGGTGTTTTTTTGGGTTTTTTTGTTAGAGTCATTTTTCTTTGGAATGCTAGAAGTGACTGATTTCTGTATTTACAATATATTTGGTCACTGAAATTGTAAGTTCAAGAACTGATTATGTTTTTGCTCTTTTTGATCCAAAGATTCAAAATTAGCTTGCATTCCTCTCTTTAGCCGAAGAACATTAAAATATATGCTGAAACATTGCAAAATTGTTTTGTCATTTTAACAAAGCCTGGAAGTTAAATAGTGGTAAGAAATTGGATATATAAATTTAGGTACAAGCAGAGAATTGCTTAGCTTGGAAAAGACCTCTCAGATCATGAAGTCCAACTGTTTGTCCAGCGCTGCAGACACTACTCTATGTCCTTAAGTGCCATATCTATATATCTTTTAAATCCCTCCGGGGTGGTGTCTCCACCACTGCTGTGGGCAGTCTGTTCCCATGCTTGACAACCCTTTCAGTGAAAAAATATTCCCTGATACCCACACTAAAGCTCCCTTGACACCATTTCCTCTTATGTTGTTTGTTCCCTGGGAGAAGAGACAGCCAACCCCCACCTGTCTACAACCTCCTTTCACGTAGTTGTGAAGAGAGATAAGATCCCACCTGAGACCTTTCTCCAGGCTAAACTTAACCTTTCTTCATCAGACTCGTGCTCCAGTGCCTTCACCAGCTCTATTGCCCTTCCCTGGACTTGCTCCAGCACGTAAAGGTTCCCCTTGTGCAGAGGGGCCCAGAATTCACGGTGTGGCCTCACCCGTGCTGAGTACAGGGAGATGATCACTGTCTGGATCCTGCTGGCCACACTAATCCTTATCCAGGCCAGGATACCTTTGGCTTTCTTGGCCACCTGGGCACACACACTGGCTTGTGTACAGTTGCTGTCAACCAGCATTCCCAGGTCTTTTACCACTGAACAGCTTTCCAGCCACTCTTTCCCCAACCTGTAGCACTGCAGGGGGTTGTTATGACCAAAGTGCTGGACTTGGCCTTGCTGAACCTCATGCCAATAGCCTTGGCCCATTGATCCAGCCTGTCCAGATCCCCCTGCAGAGGATCAGAGTAATCACCTGCCTCTGGTCTTCTGAATAGTCAGACCCAGTTTGACATATCTGTGATCATTCAGTGGCATACATTCAGCAGCAGAGTTGGGATCTCAGCTAAACTCTGTTTTGTAGTAGTTCAGTTGGAATCATGCATTTCTCTTGGGAAAAAAAGTGGATAAAATGTTCACCTACTGTAGACTTGAATTCATATTTTTATCTTCAAACTACCCCTCATTTTCCTCCCAGGAAAAAAGGCTCAGAGTTCCTCAGGTCATGTTCTGCACTTGAAAGCCTGAGACAGATGAGCTTCCTCTGATTCTGTGCAAATAGGCAGCTTATCAGAGAACAAAGACTTGCACTTACTGCTGCCTCTGAACAGAGGAGTTTGGTTTGCTACTATCTCTGTTGGACACCAAAGAGTCAAATACAACACAGAAAAACTATCTGAAGAGTTTAATTTGAGCTCTCACCTTGCTAGGCTATAGCAGTCACAAAACACAGCCACAGGAAATCAGGCTTCAGAGTTGTTCTGGTTGCAGAATTAGTGTTTTACTCAGACAAAGAGAGTTTCCCAGACTTCAGTTATAACAAACATTTTATTATGTCGAATGTGAAAATGAAACAAACCAGCTTTGGCAATATTTGTTTGAAGGGAAACTGTCAACTCAAAAGAAAGATAAATCAGGAAGACACTCTAGTTTCAGCTAAATGAATTATTTTCTTACCCTTTTTTTTCCATTAAGCTCTTTCTACATGTAGCATTGTGACTCTAAATACAAAGCAATGTGTTACAATCCATGGTAACCTTGACCAGGATGCCTTCTAACTGTAGAACAGGCTAATGTTAGAAATTTATGAGAATTTATACTAGACATTTAGAGTAAACTAAGAATGTTAAATTGAAATTATGGCCTCCAAGAAAGCCTTTTTTGAAACAAACTTAAAAAACTATTTGATGTTAGTGTTGTTTACAGTAGACTAACCTTTGACTAGTTTATCTCTTTCAATGAAAACCAGATCTATTTTTAAAAGCAGTTAAGATCAAAACAGTGTTCTGGCATTTTTTCCAAGCAGCAACTGCAATTAGTTGTGTAACAAAACCATAGTTTTAGTGGCAGGGAGTGTCCTTTCCTTTTAGAGGTTGCTGTACTGAAAGTGCAAAATGCTTCTATGGTGGACATGGGAACTTGTCCTCACTGAACACATTCTGCTTTTTTCCCCTCTCTAGAAGTTCTGCTACTACAACTCCTTACAACAGGGCTGCCAGCTGGTGCTAAAGGCTTTCTGGAATTGGCTGTCTGTCTTTATCACAGAAGGCCTGGTTCTGGTACCTCCCAGATGGATGCCACTGTGGAAGTGGTGTCTCCAACCACAATCAGAAGGGGTTGGGCATTATAAAAACAAATTCCCAAAAATACTAGAGAACTTGAAAGCAAACTTTGTAATGCATAGACTTTTAGTACAAGTGTGGCAAATTCCCGAGTTTCTGTGGTTTTGATTTGCTATACTGTAAGGTTTCTGAGTCCTCAATTTTTGCTGTCCCAGCAGTACTAAGCAGTGCTTTGTGAGCATCTCTGTTCATTATTTGAAAATAAATTTTCTTGTTGCTGCAAGATACATTAAGATCCAAAATTAATTCCTTAGCTTACAAGACATGAACCAGGACTTACTGCCACTTCTGTTATCCAAATACTAGGGAGTGAGGGAGAAGATAGTCTGCTAGTTTTGGAAGTATTGTACAAAAAATTGTAATTATGACACATCACTATGAGAACAAATCTAATTTACCTAATTTATGTCTGCAGATTCCAGTGACTTGATGCTAAGAATTTACAGAGCTGAATCATATGTTGGCCTCCAAGAATATAAAACAGCCATAGAAGATCTAAATTTTGTTATTTCTAAAATGCCAAATTGGCCAGAGGTAAGTTGGTATGAACTCATCATTTTCAATATTGTGTTTGTAAAATTAATAAATTCCTTAATATACTTGCACAAATTTAGAAACCTAAGCCAGCTACTTTAAATGTTATCTCTTAAGACATGCAAAATGCTAATAGTCATCTTTAAAATAGTTAACTTGTGTGACACAGGCTCCTGATGAGTATGGCAGGTTAGAATTGGCTGACAAATACGCTGAGAGTTGGAATAGTTCATGATGATATCGCCTGTAACAGCTGGGGTTTGAGGCTTGTTTTGTTTAGTTGTTGATTTTTGTTAACAGAGGCACACTGTTGTTTTAGCTTGGTAAGTTTATCCTCAAAAAGCCCAAATAAACTCAGTGGGAGCTGAGCTTTGCAAATAGTACAGGCTGCTGGGGAGTCTGTGGTCTTCAGAATACATGGTGTCACACTGTCTAAACTCTGAACACAGCAGGAACAGCAAAATCTTGCCACACAAGGGGAGATAACTGCAATTGTCTTGGTTTCTCCTGTGTTCAGCGATTCTGTAGCTACTGCAAATTAATAATGCCTCCTGCTTTTCACCTCTTAGTGTTGGTAGTACTGTCTACTTTATTCTATATGTTTGGAAAGGAGCATCACTTTATTTAACTGAGCTTGGTTTGATGGATGGTTTCCTGGAACAATCCTTACCTCTGCAGGAAAATAAACTGTCTATAAGGGGAGGACTAGCAAACTTCCCTTCTTCAGAATTCATCTTAAAGGAAGCTGCCCAAATCCATCAAGGAGGATCCATGTTCTCATCTGACAGTCTTGTTGAACAGATGTTACTGTTCATACCGTCAGTCATTCTGTAGAAACTGCATTCTGGGTGGGTTTTGGTGCCATTTTGTTTGGTTTTGGTTTTTAGTTGTTTTTTTGGTGTTTTGTTTGGTTTTGGTCATTTTTTAAATTTAGTTTCTGGCCCATTATCCAGATTACTATATACAAATTGATATTGCTGTTTTAGCTATTTTTTTATAACTGTTTGTTTTATCTAACTTTAACTATTTCTGCTACTATCAGTGCAACTTTTAAAAGTTGATAAGTCCTTAATTCAAATGTCATCTACTTTTGAGTAAGTTCAGCAAAATCCAGTAGTCCTTCTTCCCTCTTTTTTTGTTTTCTTTCAAGGGAAACAATACACAGATGATTTTTTTTTTTTATAGCTGGTGTCCAGTGTTCAAGCATAAAATATAGTTGGAAGAAGCAATTAATTCTGAGAGTGCATTGTTTTGTTTTAAGAATATAGGTTCAGATATATGTAAAGAATGATAAGGGATCAACAGTTGTGTGGATTGTTTTATTTGTATTTACCCTTCTGAAGTCTGGAACCAGAAGGCTTTTAATGAAAGAGAAGGCAAAAAAAGTATCCTGTAAGCTGTTGTGTGAGGTTATGTAATAATTTACATTTCCTGTTCCTCCTCTTTCTATCCAGAGGCTCACAGAAGAGGGAAATTAAGGGCTTTGAGTTCAGCATTGGTGAGGTTTTCAACCCTTCATATAAGACAAAACAAATTAACTGGTAGAAAACTTACACCAGCCTATCCCATGACTTTTTTCAAATGCTCTAGGGGATGTGTGTTGGACAAGGGATATGGATCATGCACACTGTGCACAGTTCGAATTTTTTTAAAGCTACATTCCTTCTGTCATGGCAGGTTCTAATTCTAACAGTGTTGCAATGCCTGTGAGATCAATACTGCAGTTCTCCCTGTTATCTACAAATGTATTCCTGGTATCTGTTTCTCAGGTCTACTTTCAGAAAGGAAAAGTGCTGCAAGACTCTGGCTTTGTAGGTGATGCCTTACAACTGTTTCTACAGTGCTTAGCCCTTGATGAGGACTTTCTTCCAGCCAAGCTAGAAGTAGAAAAGGTAATTTTATTTATGATACTGTATTTCCCATTTCTGACTTGATTCCTGTACGAAATTACCATTATGATAGACTTGGAGCATCTAAAATCTTCATTACATACAGAAAATGTTCAGGGGGCAGATTCCTTTTAAGGTATTTCTTAAGTCACACTACGTTCAAGAGTTAGTCCCAATGTACACGTTTTACATATATGTTGAAAAGTACATGTGCATTTGAAGTTAATAAATGAATATGCAGAAAACTGGAAAGCAGGCAACAAGTGAAATTTTCCAAGTTGAAAGTCTCTGTGCCCAGAGCATAACAGTTTTTCTGTGATAAAAAAAAATTTACATTGAAAATCTGCATAATACTGAATTGGTAATGTCTAACTCTGTTTGACTTGTAGTAGAAAAGATTTCTAGATCAATTTCTTTTTTAGCAATGTAGTTATATGTAGGTTTCTGTTCATTCTCAACTCTGCCTTCACAGTTACTGCTTGAATAAAGATTCTCATATTCATGAGAATAACTTCATGTACCTTCTTAGTTTTTGATATGTAAATTTATAAGAAAGGTATGTCTGGATTCTTTTTCGTTTTTGTTAACATTGAGCTGTTTTTTCTAGATATTGTGTGATGTTTTGTCACCAGAGAAGTTAGGTGAGAGTCTGAAGGAATCTGCTTGGAATTCACCCCATATTAGAAATAAACCTTTTATACTTGGTTCTGATGTTACTGCATCTTACTGCAACTTACAGCTTTGTCCTCTGCAGGTAATAAAAACTCTACAGTAACTTCTGTCTTTGACTGATGTGTATACATCAGATGTACTGATACCCTGATTTCTCACACTTTCCAACATAAGTACTGATTTTATGTAATTAGGTAAATTAGAGGAAAAGAAGCGTGGGTTGGGAGTAATTTATTTTCATTTGTAGTATTAAAACTTACCATTCTAGTTCACTAGAATTGGTAGCAAGTACAGTATTAGAAGGTACTGAAGTTTCATGATAGGGACCTCAAAATAAATACATTTTTTTCTTTTTTAAGCTGATGAAATGCAATTTTTGTTTTGTTTGAAGCGGGTGGAGATTTTTAATCTGTGAATTGTTAATGCTAAACAAATTTGAGTACTGTCTTGACTTAAGAAATTTTTGTATTTAACTAATGGATACCCACTAATTGTGGGTATCATTTTGGCTTATACATCTTTGCACAGTCATGTCTCAGATTTGTGTTACTCTTAGAATACAGTTTGGTTCATCTTACTGTTACAGAGTTTAGGAGGATCAGATGTTCTGGAGCCTGTGAGTGGAGGCTTAAATCGTGCACAGTCTGCCCATGCTCTTAACTCAACAAAAGACCTTACCAAGGAAGATGGCTTAAAGAGAGTGTCTTCTGAACCCCTTCTCTCTGGCCAAGGAAAAGGTGCTTTGTTAAAAAGAAAGCTTTCCTTTTCAGAACAGGATACAGTTGTATGTGAAGATGGAAGAAACAAACACAAAAAGCAAGGAGGTAAACAGTCACTTACTGTGAAATTTAAAGTATTTAGTGCCTTTTGCCTTTGTTTGAAAAAGTATCTTCTCCTGCTTTTCCTTAGAAAGTACAAAAAGGGACATGACACTGGCTTTTGGAACAATCCCAGGGGATTTGATTGATGTATCAGATTTTGAGTGCTCTCTATGTATGAGGTAAGATTTTGTCCTTGATTCACTATTTGTTACAAATGCTTGGCTGCGTATCTGTTACATGTACAAACTGAGGTACTTGTAAGTTGTTACGAGTTCTGACATCAGTCAATAATTTGCAGCTTTTTTTGCTATTTCTGCACTTAAATGTGTATTTAAATGTTACTTGCTACACTGCTACATACTGTAGGACTATTTTAATCAAGTTGCCCTTTTAGTTAAACTTGACAGTGGTAAACTTATCTGGTAACCATCAAAGGACAGGTTCTTTTGTGATTAAATGTTAGGGGTTCTTCAACCAATAAAACTTACTTGGGGAAGATTAATGCTTAGAAGCATAGTGAACCTTGTATTTGTCTGAGACAGACATGCTTCAGAATGTTAGTCTACTTAAATGCTGCTGATGTTTTGTTTGAAAACTTATTGAATAATCTTGATTTTCAGGAATACAGTAAAACATATGGTGTATATTAAACTATTCATAGTTATTTTATTAGTATGGAATACTGCTGTTAAAACAACCCAGTTTCTCAAAGAATCACCTAATTTTGTGTATTCTGAATCTCTATGTAGGGAGACCAAAATCTTTGTATATTGGGGTAAATGTTTAGTTACCTAGAGTTTTGGAATGTATCCAGCTTCATCAGAAAACAAAACAGTGAGTGTTGCAGTAAATGGAAACAAACTGCAGTATAGAGAAAAAAAGTAGAATAAGGAGACTTGGGACTAATTGTTTCTTTACTTTGTTGTAGTATAACTAGTCTTAAAAATTCAAGAGATTATAATCACTGACATTTTTAGAAAAACGCACAATGGCCATGACATCTAACTTCTAATAATTTTGTTTCAGGCTATTCTTTGAGCCAGTAACAACCCCTTGTGGACATACTTTTTGCAAAGGTTGTTTGGAACGGTGTTTAGATCATGCTCCACAGTGTCCACTCTGTAAGGAGAGCTTAAAAGAGGTATTGTTTCTCAGTAAAGCTCATAAATACAAATACTGTATAATTTTAAAGGCTATTTCACTTGAACCCAACAATTTGGATTTGCTTGGGCTATGAATTACTGCTAGAATGGAAAAGGGTTTCAAGGTCTTAGAGGTTTTATGTTTCTGTGACCATTTACTTCAGTGGTGCAATTCAATCCCGAGTATTTGTAAACTTGGTAAGTATTCAGTTAAACCTCTCTGTGATTTCTATGTGCATTTCTATTGGTATGGCTGTATATCCTGGGAAATCAGTTCTGTCTCTGGTAAGCATAGAAATACAAACTGAGTTAGACATTCAGATTGTCAGACTAAGAACTTGCGCAGAGAATTTAATTTTCAAATATTAGGGTATGATTAGGTTTAATTAATGAAACAAAAACTTAGAGCTGTAAATTTTCATGAGTTTTGTCACATTTCATAGATCATATTTTTATAAAAAAGCTGCATTTTCTCAAGCCTTTTGTTAAGATACATGAAAAGAATTTTTTTTAATTGTTTACAGTACCTTGCAAGCAGAAAATACAGTATCACAGAGCTGCTGGAGGAATTAATAATGAAATATTTGTCTGATGAATTATTTGAGAGAAAAAGAATTCATGCTGAAGAAACTGCAGAACACTCCAAGTAAGTTTCCTGTCTTGAAAAACTTGAGAAATTAGAATGGAAGTCCTTTTAAGAAATATTTTATTGTTTTTATAGTCATTAATTGTGGTATATCTATTATGGGTGCAAGAAGGAATATGATGTTTGTCCAGGTCCCTCTGGATATTGTCCTATCCTTCAGTTGTGTCAACCACACCACTCAGCCTGGGGATATCAGCAAATTTGCTGAGGGTGCAGTTGATCCCTTTGCCTGTGTCGCTGATGAAGACATTAAACACTGCTGGTCCCAGTATGGACCCCTGAGGGACACCACTGGTCACTGGGACTCTGAGCCATTGACCTCTACCCTCTGGGTGCAACCACCCCAACCCTTTATTATTCATCTAACAGCCCACCCATCAAATCTATCTCTTCAGTTTGGAGAGGACATTGAGGGGGGAGCTCTTTACAAAATTCCTGATAAAATTACATCTTTAGCCCTTGCTGTGTCACTCCATCATAGAAGGTCACTAGGTTGGTCAGGCCAGGTTGGATGAGTAACCTGACTTAGTGGAAGGTGTCCCTGCCCACAGCAGAGGGGTTGGAACTAGATGATCTTGAAGGTCCCTTTCAGCCTAGGCTGTTCTATGGTTCTATGAAACATACATTTCTTCTTCCATTCCTCATTCTGCATACACTGTTAGGAAGCTTTGGTTTTAGCTTTGCTGCTGTTAATGAAATTGTTTTCAATTGACTGCAGAGCCTCAGAGACTTGAATTTCTTTCCAATCTATTCATGATAGACATTAATCATATACAGATAGATGTGATTAAAAAATCGTTGGGATTTTTTCTAAATGTATTGTTTATCTCACAGAAAATTCTTCAAATACATAGAGCATCATGTATTGTACCTATGAATGTTGGACAGCTATTTAAAACTACAGCTCATGCAACTTATTTAATAGAATCCCTCCAGTAGAATTACATTTTATAGTCTGAAAGGCATTAAATTTAAATACCTAGTAATGTTTTAATGATAATTTGCTTGTATCTACTATCAACCATACATACTTTATAGAACAGGATGAAAACACCACTTTGTGTTTCACTTATGCCTGCTGAGGCATATTGCAAGGTGCAAATTATACACTGGGTTGCATCTTGTGATCTGGAGTCTCTCCTTGAAAATAATCTAAATGGTGACCTAGCTACTATGTAGTTACTACTACATCTTTTTACTTACAGGAAAACTGTGTCTCTGAGGGCTTAATTGCTTTTATAGCTTGAACTAAAGCAAAAATGAAAAAGTAGCTGACACCCCCATCCCCAAGACAGAGCCCTTCATTCACTGACTAGATACTCACTACCTAGTTACCAGTGAATCTTACTGTCCAGTATGTATGCAAATCAGTACATAGGTATTCAGCCACTGTAACCGATATGTTTATCAGTTTATCATTCATGAAAGTTTCTACAACATATTTTGATTTTGAAAAGAGTGCTTTATGACCTCAAACATAGGAGACATACTGAAAAAAATGTATTCTCTTGGCATAACTCAATGTTTAGATTTAGAAGGCATATATTTCTTTCTATGTTCTCTTGAAGCTTGACCAAGAATGTTCCAATGTTTGTTTGCACTATGGCATATCCTACTGTGCCTTGCCCTCTACATGTATTTGAGCCAAGATACCGACTCATGATTCGCAGGAGCATGGAAACTGGAACTAAACAGTTTGGGATGTGCATAAGTGATTCTCAAAATGGGTAAGTTTACATCCTAATTCTATGCTTCCATCTCTCTTGTCATTTTTAGTTACAAAAAGCATCTTTTCAGAAGTGTACAATTGCATTACTGACAAGGTCTCTCTTTAGTTTTGCAGATTATGGTTGCATGCTGCAAATTAGGAACGTTCATTTTTTACCTGATGGACGGTCTGTTGTTGATACAATTGGTGGGAAGAGATTTAGAGTTTTACGGAGAGGGATGAAAGATGGTTATTGCACTGCCGACATTGAATATTTGGAAGATGTTAAGGTATCCAGAATGCTTTGTAAATACTTACAAGTATTTTTAATTATTAGATTGTTTACAAAAATCTTACAAGATTTTTAATGGATTTATTCTTGAAAGCTCTCTTTCAAATTTTTAGGTCCCTAGAAGCTAGCTTAATTTTTTTATTACTATAAAACAAATAAGAAAACCATAGTTTTTGTTTCAACAATAATTTGATGCTGTAGCTGTAAAAATATCACAATACTTCTTTACCACTCAGTCATTAGCAGTCAATGTTACGGAGAACACAAGAAATGTATCTAAATATAGTTGAAATTGAGTGGGTTTTGATTTTAGCTTAAACCCCTTAATTGTTTCTTTATCACTAATCATACTTTCATAACTTTCCTCCTACAGGTTGCTGATGAAAAAGAACTAAAGAAATTGAGAGAGCTTCACAATTTTGTTTACAATCAGGCCTGCAGTTGGTTCCAAAACTTAAGAAACAAATTTCGCACTCAAATTCTTCAGCACTTTGGACCAATGCCTGACAGGGAGGAAAATATACAGGTGAGATAACATGTAATATTCATTATTAAATGCTTATTTTTAAAAATAAAAACCCTGTTGCCAACTGCTAAATACTAAAAGTACCACTTTTTTCTCCAGCTTCAAAGACAATAAGGCTTGCATCTTGTTTCTCTTAAAATAAGCAACAAAAAGCAATTCTGTCACTGGTCAGCAGTTTCTCCAGGAAAGGATGATATGCTGATGTAGAAATAAAACTACTGAACTGAAAACACTTTAAGTTCCAGTAACTGTTAAACTGTTAGTTTGTGTAAAGCTGTTAGAATTCAAAGTGAAAAAGCTCTCTCTTTTCTCCCATAAAGTAAAGGAACTGAATCTGCCACATGCAGGCAGTTACCTTTGGCAAAGAGGTAATCACAAATAATACTTTTCTCCTTTCTGGGCTAATGCCATAAACTGCTGCAGCTGCTAACATTTGACAAATGTTTCTTAAGAAACTAGCTGCAGCAATCTATTTTGATGGTTCTTATAAACAATTAATGAAGGTGAGATCCTGAGGGTGTGTAGAGAAGTAATATTTAAATATACGTAAGATTTGGTTTTCAAAGCAGTTCTTTGTGAATTGGGATCTTAGGGGAGCTTGTCCCTCACCGATCTGCTACACACTTCTGTGAAACTATATTAACCTGTCTGGAGGGCTGTAGATGCTGTAGAGGCCAGTGCATGAAGTCAGAAGTGATTTTAGAACAATTTAATGAAAACAGATTTAAAACAGCATACTAGGGAAGAGTAATCATGTGTAAAACCAGAATAATTAGCAGGGTTGCAGTACTGTGGGTATGTACCTGAGATTTGTAATAGGACACAAGTGTGTTAGCTGTGGGGTAGCAGCTGCAAGTGGGGAAATGTTATCCTGGAGTGTATTACTACTGGTAATATTTTTGCAAATCATTTGAGGTACTTAATATTGTCTGCAGTGGTAAGACCTCTAATGAGGAGTATTAAGTCCAGTTCAAGGCCTGACATCTAATGGTTGCTGTTGGTAATTAAAGTACAGGAAAAAATAATAGAGTTTTAGCTGCATAGAAGAAACTTACTAAGTAGTCCTTCTCTGTCTAGAGGGTAATGAGAAAGGGAGTGGAATTGGGAGGTGACAGAGAAGTCCAGCAAATGAAGGTAATTATAATGAAAACATTAGGCTTCAAGAATATTCAAGCCTTAAGAACAGCATGACAAGTATTAGATTTAACTTTTTTCGGGGGCTTTGTCATTGGATGGCTGTCCTGTACTTAGCCGTCTTTTCCCAAGGAATCTATGAGCTTCCTATGTTGTCTTAAAAATAATTGCTTTATAAAGCTTAGTGTAAGTGTACTTTGTTTGACTCCTCAGTTGAGGAGAAGAGATCCTTTCAGCAGTCTTCTAATTTTGTAGATCTGGAATTCTCTAGTTACTTTCAAACTTTAAAGTAGTCTTGGTCATTGATGACTTTGTCTTTTGATGTCTTCATGGTAGTCAACTATAGGACATTGGTTGTTGGTAACCAGCTTATGTTTTATTTCTAGGCAATGCCCAATGGTCCTGCTTGGTGTTGGTGGCTTCTAGCTGTTCTCCCAGTAGACCCCAGATACCAGCTGTCGGTTCTCTCCATGATGTCTTTAAAAGACCGTCTGATAAAAATCCAACATATACTCACCTATTTTTCTAGAGACCAGTCCAAGTGACTAACCGCCTGGGTCTTCCTGAAAAGTTACTCTGTTCTGGTTGTAGTAGCAGCTGGAATTTTTGCTGCCTTTGCACATCTAGCACTGGTTTGAGAAGTGTAATGGAACTGTTTTTTCTCTCCACCCTCCTGGCTTCCTGAACCACATGGTTCATTGGATGCACACTTTCTTCAACTATGAGAGAAAACCACTGAAAATTGCACAAAGTCAATCCAGCTAGATATGTTTTTCACGTTATCTACATTAAAATTTGCACTATGTAGAAAAGAACCTTTTTGAGACTTGATCATTTTAGCAATTGACTTTTCTAAGCTGTGGAAGTGCAGGACTTAAGGCTGACAGTCCAAGTTTACAACATTGAGGAGGTAGTAAAGGTTTTGCAAATGTTTGCCTCAAACAACTGGTTTTTTGCTGTTTGCACAAATATTTGAAATATGGTATTGAATGTCACAGTTGGATATTACTACTTTTTGTTTAACTATCTTGACCATGAATATGGCACAGATTTTTTTAAGTTATCTTGTAAGTGTATGCATCACAAAACAGGTGACATAAACTGTATGCTGAACTGAGAGCCAACTTTAAGGAACAAATGCAGAAAAAAAAGGTACTTCTGTCTAAAAATACTTAAACTGTGAATATGGTTTACATACTTAGGCCTGTACATTTTAAAGAGGAAACTGAAATCTAAATGCTAGTACCAGTTACATTTCTACTGGGCTTTTCAGGCTGTTCTTCCAGAGCACACACTTAGTTTGTAGAGCTTAGAAGAAGAAATCTTAGAGTGTGCGTGCGTGTGTCTATTGGGGATTGTGCATCCAGGATTCAAAAGCTTAAAGTTTTATTTGAACTTTTTAAGTTGGTGCAAATGTGAGTTCTATGCCTTATTCATATAAATAGTAGAGCACACTGCAGTGGCAAGGTTAGCATCATGCTGCCAATAGGTACTTTTTGTAATAAAAGGTTTGCATATTTGTGAATATGTCTGATACTGGCTTTCTTGTATGTAAATCATTTGTAAAATATTTCTTAAATCTTGCTTTTGCTAATATATTTAATTTTCAATAAAAGCTAAAAGTTTGTAATATTTTTAACTTTGTCATAAACTTAAAATCACTTTCCTTTTCCATATGCTTCTATTCTGGTATCTTAAGTAAATCCAGAAGCTGCTGTTTAACCTACATTAAGGTTGTGAGCACTTCATGACGTAAATGGTATGTTCATAATCTGTTTCTGATTATAGTACCTTTCTCAGACTGATTATTGGTCAAGAAAGTTCTTTCCTGGTGTCCTGATTTTCTTTCTACTTTGTTTAAATCAGGTATGAAGTTTGCATTTTGAAAAACTTGTAAGTTGTAGAAAACTGTCCTTGTAGAGCAGTGAGGTTTTTCACTGAGTTGCTAGTCAGATACTATGGCCTTGTTCTCTTCTGGAGTTCAAGCCTGGAGATACTACAGCCTGAAATGTGCTGGATCATCTTCCAATATCAGTTTCTATGTAGGGTAAGTTTCCCCATTAGGGTATGACTAAAGTCCTGGGTGAATATTTGGAAAGCTTTATTTGCATGATAAAAGAAGAAGGGGAATCCTCTCTTTTTCCACTTCTGTGTACTATAACATTAGAAATGTAATTTTTTTATCGTCATGATCTTCTTAACAATGCATGTGGCAGGATTTTTTTTCTTTGGCAGTGAAAAGTCCCAGGCTTGAAATATCCAAATAAACTAGTGGTAATGTTTGGGGTTTTTTTAATTCTTGCCAAGAGCTTGACTTTGAAGTTGAGTATTCCCTAGTCTACTGAAAGATGTGGCTATTAAGTGTCTTTATAAGCTCCCATGACTTCTTAATATAGTAAAAAGGCAAGTGTCAATTATCCTGTGCATAAAGGAGTTTTACTTCTGGAATTGTATAAACTATGTAAGGCAAAACTTTATTGAAGAAAAACAACAATACAAAAAGCGAATTTACTGTGTTTAACAAATGCTGCATTAAGGCTAATTATAAGTACCACTCTTCAGTAACCATTCCACAGAAGTAATCATTACAGGTGCTCTTGGGAACCTTAGAAAATTGAGATTGGAGATGAAAGATTTTTAAGAGGTTTCTCAAATTGGAGTTTTTTTAAGTAAATATTTTGTGTACCAAATTGTGTCATTTTTTACAGTTACAACTGCAGCTGGGCAGAACAACAAACTCAATTGAATGTTTGCAAAGCCCTTTCAGTAAATAGGTTGGAGAGAGTACCATGCTGTATTTTGTACATTCTATTTTGAATTCGGGGAGTACTTTCTTAGAGTTGGTTTTTTTTTCCCCTCCCCTTCCCCATGACACAGCATGGGTTCTTTAGCTCTAGAACTATAAAACAGCAGCTGGCTAAGAACAAAGTTTGATCACCTTATATTGTTATAGTAGGATTCAAAATCAATGTAATTAAGCCTGAATGGAATGCAAGTGATCTAGACTTGAGCAAAGGAAAAAGGGGAAAGCTCACTTCTTGTGTAGGCAAGGTTACACCACCATTAATGGTTAGTCTTACCTGATGATGAGCAACAGTCAACAAAAGAGTCAACCTCTCATTTTCTGTCAGACTTAAAGGAGTCTCCTTTGCTGGGCAGCACTCCTGGACCTGCCAAAAAGAGCTATCCAAAATTACTGTTGGGGCACCTTATTTATGAGATCATTCAGTCATAAGATTGACAGCTTGATGTAGAAATGTTCTTTGTGTAAACATGAGGACAAAACTAGATGTGCTTCAAAAGATTGGTGATCCATAAATAGCTATATTGTGAATCAGATGTGCATGTATGTTAGTATGAGAGAGCTCATAAACTTCAGTGTGATGGGGTGGAGTCACCATACTCAGAAATATCTGCCTGGAAGTGATGTGTATTTTGGCAAGGACTTCCTCACAGTTATGTTAAATTATGGACAGAGTTCTCACTGAAATTCCTAATTTATGATTAATATTTACCTCCAGCCTTTTACCAAATGTAATTTCTTGTAACAGCTTACTGCCTTGGATGAGCACTGATGAACATTAGGTTTAGAAATTTCAGTTTTCTTGGTACGAAATGGCAACTTCATATTTCTCCATCTAATTTGATTTTTCTTTTGGCAGTTGGCAAGTATTTGTCACATTCATTCTAGCAAATTGTTTCTTTGTGGGCCTTTTACTGGCCCTCAGTTTCTTTAAGGAAAATGTACAAACATGACTGTAGGATATGTTGATGGGAGTGAAACTTAAAGCGATGTTAGAAGTTTGCTCTGAACCCCATGAAAGATGAGGCCAGATTGAAAAATTGCTAAATGCTTTACCAAGCTTGGTCATCTTTTTGGTTTTACAGGTGGTCTAACCCCTTCCTTGGAGCTCTGCATCAGCATGTGTGAGGTGGGGTAAATACCTACTAGATACTCAAATTGCCTTTTAGACTCCCTTGCATTAATTACAAATGAGATAGGGTAGAGTTACCTGCACAGCTGAGTCCTGGCATGAGGGAGCTCCACAGGACCAGGCTCTGCTCCCTCAGCATTGGGGCAGTTTCCAGAGAGAATGGTTACCTTTGAGTACTGTCAGGAGTAGTAGACAAACCACATCTGCCTGGCCTGCACCTCACCAAGGCTGAGATGTTGTTTTTTCAGTACTGACTTTGACTGTGAAGACCTGACTATCTACAGCTGGATTTATAATGGGAAGGTTTTCCACTTAGTAGATGAAATACCTGTTTAAGGAAGATAGTATCCATGGTATCACGCTGCAATCCATCCATTATCCTTCCATTTATGTGCTTTTCTACAATTAACCCAAAGCTGTAAAATGTTTAATCATAGGATTTAAAATATTCTAAGGTCTTTACCAAAACAAAATAGAGTCCGTTGAGCCTTGATTTTTGTGAAGTTAGCTTTCCTGTCTGCTCATGATTGCACCTGCTTTTATGAGCAAAGACAAGTAGCAGGATTTCACCATGGATTTTCAAAAAAATAACACTCTTGATTGTGGAAGTGATGTAGTTAAATTGGAGTCAGAAATGCCTGTGAGGATGTGACAGGCTCTCTAGGACAAAATGTTTTGAGTGTTAGAGAGAAAGCAGTTGGTAAAGAAGTCTTTCCAGTTGAGGGGTTTGGTTTTGTTTGGTAAATAAGTCGGAAGGATGTCCTATATTTGAATAACTTCTAAAGCATATTGAATATGAATCTGTACTAGCTATGAAACTGGCCATTTAGTAGATGTTTAGTGTTAGAAAAGGGAAATGATGTAATTGGAAACCAGAGGCTGTGCCACATTAAGGTACAGTACAAATACAGTAACTTTCCAATCTAAACAAATTCTCTGGAGCTTGGCATCTTAATTACATTACTTATTTGAATGAGTGCTGGTTCCTTGTGCTCAAGAGCTTTCTGGTCTGTCAGCTCAGAGTGTTTTTGTCAGCATAAAGAGCTATAGGAGGGGCTTGGCCAAGTGGGCTACTAGCTTTTCCCTGATAGTGCTGTAAGAGGACGGGTGATGTTTGGTTTTTTTCCTTGTTTTCTTCCTTCTTTTTTTGCCCTCTTGCATCAGACCTCACTTAGTTCTGAGTGAGGGTTCCTCGTGGGAGCAACAGCCCACCCTCTTTCCTCTGCCAGCGTATCAGACCCATTCACCAGATGCTACAGCTGTCTGCTAGATGAAATCCTGGAGTCTGGGAAGCACCAAGTGAAGGACCATTCTTTTCAGTGAAAAGTTTTGTCGTTGAAAAAGACTTGGAACTTAAAGCATCTGTTGAGCTTCTGGCAGCTTGTTTGCTGTACTATTTTCTGTGAAGGTATCCTCCTGCTGGTGATGACATCTGTCATCAGGACGGGAGAGGGAGAGAAAAGCTGTTACAGTTCATTCTTTTAACAACTTCTGTGCAAATGCATCTTCATTCCTACCTAAAGAAGTTTTGAATTTTACCTCCCACAAAGAACAAGAAGTCTAAGATCACATTTGCATTCAGGGAGTACCCTTCAGGAAGTAAATCCTGTCCTGCAGGAAGCTCCCCACTGTAGCTGAACTGACATTTCATAGTCATCATACAGAAGAAAGATAATAGGACCTGTCTGAGGTCTGCTACAAGACTCAAGGCAGAAACCCAAAGCTCTAGAGGCAAGCTCACTTGCAGTAACCTAAGGAAACAGAGTGTGGGGGAAAAGGGGAGATCAGGATCTTCCCTTGCCACAGATCTCTGCATGCCTGTGGTGGTTAAAGCACTCTTCTAAGAATTGAGGGAAAGGTTATGTTTTGTCCTTTCCTCCAGTAGCAAGGGGATCAGATGGCTTATAACCAGGGTGGTTGTTCTAACATGTAGAGTGCATGCTAGGTTTTGTGTGGATAGATGTGCTTTGAGGTCCCGACTGGAACACTAACTTCGTGTATCCTGATAAGGCTAATTAGTCAGAGGCTGTTTTGCCCTGTTAAGATCTAAAATGCTTCTGCAAAAATGCAAGAGGAGATGCTTTAGTGGCTTTAGGTCCCTCTCACCCAGGTAGCCATTGTACAGCAACAGTGAGGAGTTTTGAATGCACACATTTAGATCACAAGTGGAACAGGGATCTGGGAACTGGAACTGCAATACAGTTCTAGAGGTACTTCAGCTCTGTAGGAAATTCTGAGTTTGTATTGGGTTTTTTTTGTTGGTTTGGGTCGGTGGGTTTTTTTTAATTAACCCTCGATGAAACTTTTATAACTTTTTCCTCTAGCACATACTTTGAAACAAGTCTTGAGGGTTCCAACAACATCTACACTTCACTTTTACCTGAGCCCAAAAGGTGCTTGTTCTCAGGTGTAAGCTTTTGGAAGTTTTGAACAGGAACTGTCATCTGAAAATGCACAGGCCATGCCAACTGCAACACAATCCAAACACAGTGCAACTGGCACCTCTGATTTTATTTTAAAACATGGCTCAGAATTTTGACCACTATTTCACAATTAAGTTGCAGTGCTAAAGAAGTCACTGGGGGGGCTGTAAGGAAAGATCCAAATACCTACTCCAATGGGGGAACAATCATGATTTGTCTTTGGGTATGAATTACATTAAAACAGGGACTGCCTTAATGCTATCCCCAAGAAGTCTAAAGCACATTCTCTCCTACGCATTCTATTTACTTTTACAGCTCCCCAGAGGCAGATGTTTAAAACATACCTTAAGTTTTTGGATAGATGCTTTAACCTTTGAGCTGTGGATGGAGAACAAATCTGTGGGAGCTATGACTGATTTTTCCCTCATTTTTACAAAATGCAGGGTTTTTTGAGTGTGGCTTTTTTGTGGAAATGAAATGTTAGCAATGCTTAGCACCAGCTGCCACTCACCTGCACCTAAAGCACTGTAGGATGTAAAAGAAGTTCTACCCTCAGCACTTCCCTCTGCTAGGTCCAAACAGTTCTTTGTGGGTATCTTTTAAGAACTTTTACTGTTAAGCAAGCAACCAGGACGTGATCTAATTCAGGGTCCTAGGTTCCACAGCAGGTGCTTAAAAGCACTTTCATTACAGCTATTTCAACTCAATTTACCAAATACAAATAAACTTCATTGACTGCTCTGTGTAATAGTTTCTGTGAAGATAAAAGCACTTTTTTATTCAAGAATTTCTTAGGATTGTTTTTAAAATTGGACCCAAAAAGCACAAGTGCTACAAGAGCAATTTCCAGTTTATTGCATCAATGTAACAGTTGGAATGCTGAATCAAGGGGAAGTATTTTCATTTCACAGGAAAAGCTTTGTGAAGAAGTTTCAGCTAAACTAAACACCTGACCTTTAGGGCAGCTGGCCTTAAGGGCAGCTACAGAAAATCCTTGCCAATATGACAGACTTTGCAGGTTTTGTCTGCTGATCACAGCAGCACATTGTTAATGTCAGCTGCTGTGTCCTGGTGCTTCTTTGCAAGGCAACTGCTCAAGCAAGCATTTGCAACTAGAGTTTAATGCAGACTGCACAGAAATCCCCCAAACTACCCACCCCATCCAAAAGCTGAAGAATGACCACCTCTGGCAAATAAAGCACTTAGCGTGCTCACGCCTCACATAAATTGGCACAATTTTACAAATGAAGTTAGTATAATCCAGGTGAAAGTAATTTGAGAAAAGTAACTGGAGACCAGAGTATTTCGGGTGTTAATACTCAAATCATCATCTATTACTAATTGTTATTGCATAGGGGAAGACTACAGACAGCACAGCACTATAGGCTGAAGGGACACCAGTGGCTGGCTGTATCCCAGCATGGTGCTAGGGTGGCCAGGTGGCTAATAAACTTGTCGGGTTGATTACTCGTCAGAGCCAAGACCCAGTGT
Source organism: Certhia americana (assembly GCA_018697195.1). Classification (NCBI taxonomy): domain Eukaryota; kingdom Metazoa; phylum Chordata; class Aves; order Passeriformes; family Certhiidae; genus Certhia; species Certhia americana. The sequence goes on from CM031860.1 coordinate 38,639,904, forward strand.
AGTGTAGTGCTGGGTAGGGCCGAGTAGGAAATGACACCTTCACCCGTTGTGTAATTTCACCCTGAGGTTGTGTATTGTTATGCAGGTGAGTGAACAAGCTGCTGCCATCAGGAGGAAAGAAAATGCTGCAATCTCCTTTACAGTTGTTGGCTCAGGTGCTTGTCTGATTACAAGATAAGATGATCCAATTTACTCACCCAAACCAACAAAAAAGTATGGACTCTTCACCCATTAATTCTTCTGCTTGTGGAAGCTAACATCAGTGTCTTGTCAGGAGAGCTAGCAGCAGGCTTTCAGATGGGTCTCAGCAAACATGCAGGCAAGTACTAACTTGGTAAATAGTTTGCTTGCTAAAATACCCCACAGTTCTGAGGATCTTTACTTCAAAGTCAGTGCTTCCACAAATACAGTGCAGAATCATAGAATCATCTAGGTTTGGAGTGACCCATAAGCTCATCCACCCAGCACCATCACTGCAGCCCCCAAACGATCCAGACATCTCCTGACCACCTCCAAGGATGCGGACTCCACCACCCCAGGCAACCTATTCCAATGCCTGACAACACTAACAGTGAAAAAGAAATTCTAATATCTGATCTGAATCTCCCCTGTCTCCTAATAGTGTTCCATGCAGGTTTTAGTGCACAAGCTTCTTACAAGATTATTACCTAATTTCAGGTCCCAAAGTTACATACCACAACTGATAGCTACTTTTGAGTGTAGTTATTCAATAAATCTCCATGAAGCAGATTTGCATTCAATAGTTTATTTATAATTGTAAAAGCATAGGTGTTACATACTTTGAGTAATTGCATATTTGTTAGAATCTCACCTACTCAGAAGACTGGTGTGTGCAAAGACAAGAAAGTCATGCTTAAATTTTCCCCCAGAAGTTTGTTGCTTTAGTATTTGTTCCCCTGTTCAGTTCAGTAAAATTTCCACAGAAACAGAGTGAGGAAATATAGACACAGAATAGCTACAGTTATTGAAGTGTATGAAGACAGTCCAACATCATCACGCAGGTCCTACAGAACTACTGAAGGCAGATCTGCCTAGTATTTAAAAGGACAAAGCCTGGACAAGGCAAGAGTTAGAGCAAACAGGCAACAAGCCAAGTTGCAGTCACTCAAGCCATTTGTATTTATAGCTTGTTATGAACAAGCAAATTGGTGTCAACTTTGTCACATCATTTCAAAAGATATCAATGAGGTAAATATACACACAATATACATGTATGTATATACATTTTTAAATAAGGCATGTATTTATTTCAGGCTTTTAAAACATATTTCCACGCTCTTTTCCTATTAACACAGTATATGTTGCCATTTTATTGCTAAAGAAAGCATACCATCATTGCAAGCAGAACAGCATCAACACTGGCTTTAGTCAGCAGTCCAGTTCAGTTAATAAGGTTCAAGACATACATTAATACTATGGAAGAATGTTACTGGTACAGAAATGCAGAAGACTAGCTGAATTCTATTTAGATCACACCAAATCATTCTCTTGACATAGTCTGTAGTTAACAGTAGACTGAAAAGCAGAACAGCACCATTCTGGAGCAATAGAAAGAGATACCTAAAATACTACTTCCCCAACTCTACTTAGTTGTTATATTAGAAAAATACACAAGGGAAGAAAAACAACACAACAGACTTCCTAATCTGCTCTAACAATGCTTTCTTCTGCAAGAAATGATGCAGGACTTTTGAGCTCATCCAAGGGTAAATCCTATATGAATGAATATGCACACGCCATTATCATTGTGTAACTAGTAATAGTTACTTGTTAGTGTGACTTACAAGGAGCACTCTCTAAGTTTTTTGTCAGCCTGCTTCAAGGAGATCCAGGTGTTTAACATGTTTGATCGCAGTTTGGCCCACACTAAATGGTTGTTTAACCCAAATATCTGGGCAGCAAACTGGGCAGCTCCTTCAGGTGACAGAGTAGTAGGACAGCTAAGACCTGCAGAGAAGAGAATGCCACTTACTAAAGCATAGTTTATAGTCAAACAAAACATTTTCTCTGAAGAACAATTAAAGACAAGGCTTGTTTCAGCCTCCAGGAGTCACACGATCCAGTTTTAAAGCCAGTGAAATGTCACATGTTCTATTACTTTTAATATGACTGCTTTGTGGCACTTTACACCAAAAGCTATCAAGCAAATGACTCCCTTATACAGAGGTAACAGACTTCTGGGCCTCCGCTCAAGATACTAACTAAGTTAAAAATCACACAGATAAAAATTTACTGAATTAGTAGTTAAGAGTTGAGGTTTACCTACACTGATCATTAAGATACTATTTGATCTTTGATCATAAGGAAAATGCATCAAAATTCAATTACTTAAATTCCCATTAATACTATTTTCAATTTCAAAATGAAATGTTTAGCAAGGATAAGCCAAGGCTTACTTTTTTTAAAGATTATTCCTATGTAATCTTTGCTCTGTCCTTTTGCCATTAAAAAGTCAAAGCCTACATGTAACATATTTCCACAGACTTTGCTTGGTACTGATCCAGATGCTTTTCCAATGCTTTTACCCGTGTGCGTACATCAGAGCAACAACAACAAAAAACCAGAGCTGGATCAGAACAAGAGCATAAGTTGAAGATCATCTTACCGCTGGGTAGTCGGAGAGAGGACCAAACATCCTGAGTACCCCAGTCAGCCGAGAGTGGAGGGCAGTTGACAACTGGGTAAGCAGTGTTACCAGACATGACTGGCCCCAAACCATTGCTTCTGCCAGCTACTGCAACAAACACTGTTGGGATTCCATCTCCTGGTGGGAAGGAAGACATTCAGAGATGAGCAATCCACCTTGCTCTCCATCACTTGCTTTCATGCAAACTTTGTCCGAGTTCACAATTGTGTTTGCAGTTATCTTTTCAATTCTATGACATGACACTAACATTTTGTGTCCAACTTCCTCCGTCACAGAAGGATCTAAGAAATCCTACATCCTTAAATCCCAGCTACTGTTTACACAGCTGAAATTAGCATTTCTTACTCTGCCTCAGTATCAGAAGAAGAGGTGCAACTTAGCTTTTTAGATAACATAGCCATTAAACCTCTGGCATCTATAAGTGTTCCTCTCCTTAAATCTGAAACAGTTGACCTCAAAGTGAGTGTTTTAACTATGGTTACCACATGTAGTTTCACCAAGTAGGATGGTATGCATAGAATGTGTATACTCCCACAGAAAGAAATAGTTCCTCTATCTCCTCTGCTAGGCTATAAACACCTTTGAAGAGATGCTAAGTCTTCTTGGCAAAGAGAGTAATTTAAAGCAAGTATCTTTTTCTCATGGTATCTAAAATAGTAAGCAAGAATTTTTTATCAAGCAGAAAAATATGTGGGAGCAACATCTGCCTAATATAATACAAAAATATTCAGTCAGCTAGAAAAACTGTTGTTCTTCCTTGTTTCAGAAACGCTGACATCACCAGCAAGATGCTACAATAAATCTATTAATATGACTTGGCCAAAGCAGTTCAGATACTGAGTTAAAAGCAGAGGTTAGACTTTGAGTAATGGAAGTTGTGGCAGGACATTAGGATAATAAATTATGCCAAAATTACTTAGAGCAGTCATGCTACTAGCAAATGTGATAATTGTAACAGCTTGATGTTCTGTTTAAAAAAAACCCAGAACTCCATGTAAATCTTTTAAGTCGACAAGTCATTCTGAAACATGATACTGTGTCAATCCAAATCAGCATTTCTTGGCATTTACCTTCATATTCTGCTTTGATCCTCAGGGTTTCATCTGGCCCTTTGTGAGCAGAGGTCACTCTTAATTCACAAGGAATTCCAAAGGTTGCACATGCCTTTTTTATTTTTTCACAGTGACTGAGGTCAGAAGAAGATCCCATTAACACCACAACTCTACCTTGGCTCTTTGATTTTAGAAGCAACTAGAGAAAAGAGTGGAGTAGGAGGAGGGAAATAAAGGCAGTCAAAAGGATTGAAGGCACACAGTTATCCAAATCCAGATGTGTTGTTCATAAAAAAACAGGTACCTCCACTCTTTCTGAAACCCATTCGAAGTTTCTCTTAACCATTTGCAGTGCTTCAGGAGTCACTTCTTTCAGGTCCCGATATGACTGAAGAAAGGAAAATAAAAGCGTTGAAGTGTTGAAGTTTAACCCCAGCCAGCAGCCAAGCCCCACACAGCCTCTCACTCACTCCCCCACCAGACATGAGGGGGAAAATCTGAAAGGTAGAATTGAGAAAACTCATGGGTTGCAGTGAAGACAGTTTAACAGGCAAAGCAAAAGCTGCACACACAAGCAAAACAAACAAGGAATTCATTCACTGCTTCCCATGGGCAGGCAGGTGTTCAGCCATATCCAGGACAGCAGGGCCACATCACACCTAAGCATCACTTGGAAAGACAAAACACCATCAACTCCAAACGTCTCCCCACTACCCCCTTCCTCCTTCCCCCACACTTCATATACTGAGCATGATGTCACATGGTCTGAAATGTCCCCTTGGTCAGTTGGGGTCACCTGTCCCAGCTGTGTCTCCTCCCACCCTCCCGTGCACCCCTAACTTCCTCGCCAGTGTGGGAGTACCAAAAGCAGAAAAGGCCTTCGGGTCTGTGGAAGCCCTGCTCAGCAATAACCAAAACATCTTTTCATTATCAACCTTGTGTTCAGCACAAATCCAAAACACAGCCCCATATTAGGCACTGTCAGGAAAAATAACCCTACCCCAGCCAAAACCAGCATATGAAGTTAATGTGGTTTGGGTACACAATAGACTAATTTTACTACCACAATTGATAAGAATTATCATTATACCTCAAATGAAATATTCACACAGTTTCTAGCAATTCCAGACATAAACAACCTTCTACATTGCAATTTATGCCCATTTACAACACAAAAGACTTTCAGCCACAAGGGTATTGAGGTTTTAGAAGCTTTCCACGGGGAAAATTTAAGGAAAAAACATGCAACTTATTTAAAATTGGATTTGTAATGACACAACTGCCTGCAGTAGCACTGTACCAATCTAAGTTCTACATGAGGTACCTTATTTTAGGAGACTGTGAGACAATTCACTCAAGCATGCTACTTCATAATTCAGGTCAAGTAAACAACAGCAGTTTTGCTTCCCAATTCAAAATTAATACCCTTCCTCCCATGTACACTTTGAAATCTTCCCCTGTGGCTTACAACTCTTTCTCCCACAGGGTCTCCATTACTTGTCTCAACAACCATGACAAACTCCTGGCAGCAGCATTCCCAAACCAGTTCCTTCATAACTAGTCATCTGGTAATTTAGAGACAGTTGAGAAGTATAAATGCTGTAAGTTTAAATACAGGACAAGTTGTGTTTCAAACCTGTTTGCAGGCCTCATATGTGGGCACAATCTATTAGTAACACTTTTGGAGGCAACATTATTGAATTAATGGTTAACCAAAATGATTTGGTTTAGGGCATAAAATAACAAACAAGAGCATCAGATCTCTACTAGTAGAGGATACTGAATAAACTGAGAAACTTGGAAGCAGACCTGGGAACCAAAGCTTCTATACTTCCCACCAATCTGTTATCCAACTATTTTATTACCCAATTGTTTTATTATTATCTGTGCAAGTCAGAAATCCTTATCATTCCTGGAAACCCCTCGCTTCATCCTGAGAGCTCCAGTCAATAGTGCTGTTGGGTATTCCAGCTGAAGAAATACAGAGGACTTTTTTTTCCCTACCATAAACTAGATAAACTATTTAATGAGAACAGGCTTGGACATGAGGTACCATACAAACTACTCCATAACAAGGTAAGACCATCTAGAAAAAGCCACTCTGAAAGCAGATGTTAAACTGTAGGCTTTACTTTCTTCATTCTTCTCCCCTGCTCACTTAGAAGGTAAAGATTAAAAACCCACCTGTTTGTCCTTTTGCTGGCTTCTGTCTCCTGCTGGCCACAGTCTCCACGAATCATTGTCAATAACATCAGCAAGAACAATTTCTTTGGTCAGCACATTAACGCCAAATTCAATCTAAAAAGACAGTAAGAATCCTATTTTAGTGATTATACAGTGATATTTCTCCTGTCAAAACCAGGATCATAAGAAATTAGATTCTTAATACCTTCAGGTCTACAAGAGTGCAGTTTTGGGGCTGCCATGCTTTTTCCAGGATCTCGAAAATGGCTTGAGTAGAACGAGACATAATATCCACTTCAGTCTGGCCAATAGTAAGTCCAGCAAAAGAGAACTTTGCTTCAATTATTTGCTCTTCAGACCACTGTGGATCATTATTAGCATCGTCCTGTTAAGAAAACCAGAACAATTACACGATGCAATTTAAGCTTGCCATAAGAGGAAAATAATATTAAAAGGGACAAGGTTTTGTGTTGTTTTCTTTCCAAGTAACAAATACAGGCTTTAAACTAGTATTTTATGATTAGCATTTAAAAAAATGATAGTAACATTGAAAACACTTGCTGTAATACATGGCCATCTTTAAGAGTAAAAGGGTACACCACAAACACTTTAGATTACAGTTCACCAGATACATCTTTCAGTAAACATTCCCAAAGGAGTTCAGAATCCTAAATTACTACCTAGCTAGTTACCCTCACCATGCAGGTACTGTTCATTTTAATTTCTTCAAATACATCAACACATCTGTTTCAACTGATACAATAAGCTTATGCCTAAAAAGCCCTTATACCTACGTTTTTCTAATTTTAAATACAGTTTGGCTTGTCATTCTTTGATTGTACTGTAAGCCACTACTGTATGGACTTTGGACAAAACAGCTATTGGACAAGAATGCAAGAAAACTTAAAAATGGCAAAACTACTGACAGTGAGAGGACTAGTCAGCCACTAGCACTATTTGCTTTATCTGTCAGCATTTTAAAGAAAATAATACAGAATTCTGGCTCTGCTTAATTTTGATTAGCATCACAGGAAAGGAAACTTACCTTGTAAAACATCTCAATTTTGGGTGGGTAAAACTTATATCCTTCTTTGACACCAGGGTTTCTCTTGAGGAAGGAGCCAGTAGCAATTCTTCTGCACACCCATTCAATTGGGATCATTTCACAGTGAGCTGCTATGAACGCTGTGTCACTCTGTTTCCTGACAAAAGCTGTTTTGATTCCTAAATAAAAAGATGGAAGCTTAGTTCCGTTAGTAGGAACCCCACACACTCCACAGTTAAAATAGTAGTCACACACACCTTTAAATTTTAAAGTACATCTGAATCTTGTTCTTTCCTGGACTTCAGGGACACACTGAAACTCTTCAGAGTATTTTAAACCCAATCCAGCCTTGCAAAAGACAAGCACCTTCCACAAGGCATTAGCTTTGCTAATTTTATCATACAACACTCACCTGTAACTCAGAAATTCTATTCTAGAAAATAATATTTTTCATGGAGCCCTAAAAAATTTAATCTATCCTTTACAATGTTTTTGTTTGTTTAAAAAAAAAAATAAATAGCAGCAACCAAGTACCCAACCATGTTCTCTGGTGAAAGATTCATTATAGATCAAACAGTAATTGGAGCCTTTCAAAGGAACGACAGAGCACTTTTAACAGTCTTTACTACTTTGCTTAATAAAAGCATATGGGGCAGAGAGAATATGGGGCATTGTCCTCCCTTTCATCACAAACTAAGTTATTTAAGGACACTAGATCCTGGCAACATTAGGCAAAAGACAGATTCAGAAGCACGTGCACCCAAGCCTGCTGCAACAAGTCAACCTTCTTACATAGTTGTAAGATGATGGACCCCATATTAAACAGGGACAGCCAACATGCAGGCCAGCACTCTTAAGTGCAAAATGGCCCTTATTTCAATTTCACTCTCGAGGAATGTCCCACCTTTCTCCCTACCTGTTGCATGTAGGAAAAACCTTACAAAAGGAAGGCCTTGTAAAATCATGGCTCAGGCCTGTTACTTCAGCTAAGTAGAAAAGGACTATGGGAAAGTGATTCAGCTGAACGAGAGGTAGAAAAACAACTTCTATAACCACTGCGTGTTCACATAATCTGTGTATGGTGGTTGGTTGAATTATGCTTGTTTTGCTTTAAAACTACGTAGTTGATGATGGGCTAAGTGCTTATAAAGGCCTGGTTTTTGCAATAGAGGGGCTCTCCTTTGCACCTGCCTGAGGACTCTGTCACTTTGCTTCACACACCTGACCAGGGCAAGACAACTGTGAAACCCCATCAGCATCTGCCAGAAACAGAAGGCAAAGGAACTGCACTCAGTCCAACCAAGCAGTTCTATTCCATTCCACTTCCAGAACCATAAAGGAAGAAACACAAAGTCTGAGAATACAAACACTGGCTCTTCAAAGTTTGGTGCATTTCCTTCAAAGTCAGAATGATTTAATTAATCAAACACACATTAATGCCCCTGTCTGGTTCACTAGTACATTTTTCATCAGTGCACACGTGTGCTTCTGCTAGGCTGACATTAGCTCTATTATAAAAGGGAGAGAAACTTTAACAGAACTTCGTAAATCATCACCTCTGGAAGAGTAGGTAAAGAAGAGTTGCGAAAGGCAAACAAACACCTCCTACAATAAGGTATTCCCACTATCTGCATTTATACCACTCAAATAAGGAAACTGGAGAAGAACCCTGAAAGTTCTTCTGTTGCTTTAAAAATGCAGCTGCACGTTACTCTGCGCATTTTTCCATGGCACCTGTGAAGTTATGAGTACAAGTCACTCATGGATTTTTGAAAGGTCAACAGATGGCTTCTTAATGTTAAAAGTGCACATCTGTAGGATACAAAGTATTGTGATTGTTATCTTAACTATTGTCACTCAAGAATTATGCAAAACATCTCAGTAATTGCTCCTAAATGAAAATTAGAAGTTTTAATCAACGGCAAATATAATCAAATACCTAGGAGGCTTCTTAGTAGTGTATGCACAGCAGGCTTCCCAAGAAGTTACTCAGGATTACACTGAATTACTTGGCATATATTTCTGTGTAAATAGTTCTTAAAATACAGGCCAAGACAAAGATATAACCAGAGAACCCATCTTTCTATTCCTCATATGAAACATGCTAGGACTTCAGGTTTTTGGAGAGCTATCACCACACCTTGTAACAGGTAATACAAATTCTAGAGTAACTCAGCTGGTGCCTGAAGCAGTCTTTGTGCAGATGTTTCAAAGCATATGGAGCATACAGTTATAAGCAATCTCAGCTAAGCTTACTAGTGCCTGTATTCTAGTATTGCTAGCAGACTCACCACCAATACAAATTCCTGTCTGCAACTTGCTAAGTTGACTTGTCAGTCAAAAACACTTCAAAATGCTTTCTCAAAGCAAAGCTACTAGCTCCATTTTTGGAAGTCTGGTGCAAAACTTACTTGAGTAACTTATGTTACATACGCCATGAAAACTCATTGCTAGTATCACAAATACTTCAAACCTTTTAAAATAAAGATTAAGCTCCTGATACATTCAATCCAGACTGATTAATTTAGCAATGTGGTCCTCACAAGTGTTATGTGCAAAGCTTACAGGAAGTTTATGCTACTACAACACACAACTGAGGGGGGGAAAAAGAGGCTCTAATTTTCTGTTCCAGTTTACATAGACTGATTTCACACAGCCTATACATAGTGTGGCACTAGCTAGGAGTGCATTCTATGCAAGGCAGATGCATCCAGCCCAGAGTAAGGAGGTGTAGGGTATGGAAAACCTGACAAAAGAAGAGGGGAAGGGATTAGGGGGGGCATGTCCAAACAAGCAGGAGAAACTATTGCAGTTATCTGCAACACTAGATCACTGCAGATATTATCATGTTCCAAATGAAAAAGTCACTCACCCAGCTCTGAAGTACCAGAGAGAAAAGCATAATTAAAAGCTAATAGAAAAGAGACTAAAAAAACCGTGAAAGCCTCAAGGCAGGTTGAACTCTTTTAGAAAACAACACTGTTTTGTAATAATCTCTGTAACATACGGGCATACACACTCTACCTTTAAAATACTTACCAGCTTCCTGAAGCAGCTGAAACACACAGCTTGTCGTTGTGTTGGAAATGGCAGCCTTCCCTTCCATTCGGTCCTTCCTGGCTGCATTTCCCGCCGTTATTTGGTCTTTTGACTGCATGAGAACACATCCCGGGATATCTGGCAGCTCATACACTTCTTTCGTTTTACCTTCATTAACTTTTTTGCCAAGTTTCAGGTCTAAAGGAACAAAAAAAGCCGCAAACCAAAACAACAACAACAACAACAAAAAAAAAAAGTCATTTTTGCATCGCAAAGACTTGTTTACTTCCGCAGGCAGAGCCACCACCTTCGATTCTATGGGGATCCAGCGCTGCGGTCCCTGACCACGAGTTGCTCCCCGAGCCGCGGGGCGATTTGGCCACATTCCCCCGAACAGCGAGGCCGAAAGGTCCCCGCTCAAGAGCCGCAGCCCAGCCACCCCCACGGCCGAGGGGAGCGGGGAGCTGCCGCCTCAGCGGGCCGGCAAAGACACCCGCCGCTTTTTCTTTTTTTTTTTCTCCCTTCAAACTTCGGGGCAATGCCGGAGCTCCGCGATACGAGAGGCGCGGGGCGGCTGCCGCCCTCAGCATCCTGCGCCTGGAGCTGCCCCATGCCACATCCCCTGCAGCCGAGCCCACCCTCGGAGAGACTACCCATGGAAAAAAAGTAATAAAAACCCCAAAAAATTCACATTACGCCGGGAAAAAGTTGGGTTCCCAAGCACTCACACCCCAAGCCGCTGAGCGGGCCCCCCGAGAGCGGCACCTCAGACCGACCGACCGACCCACCCCCGACGGCCGCCCGGTTACCTGATGCTGCGGGGGCCATGGCTGCGGCGGGAGCGGGCGCGGACACCTAGGGCACAGGAGAGAGCCTGAGCACACGCCGCAGGGCTCGGCCGCCGGGGTAAGAAGGGGCCGGCGGAAGGGGCGGGCAGCCCGGGCAGCGGGCAGCGACGCCACCCGCCAATCGCCGCCCTACGCCGCGGGGCGGCCCCGCCGAGCCCCCCGAGCGAACCCCGGACGGCAGCATCACCCCCTCCGTCCCGTGCAAACACAGCCCCGGCCCTCTGCCCGGCCAATGCCGGGGACACGCCGCGCCCGGCCCCCGGCCCCCCGCACCCTCACCCCGCTGGCAAACATCCCCTCGGCTTGCTGTGCCCCGCGGGGTCGCGGGCAGAGAGGAATCTAGGGGAGGCGGGGCCGGGCGAGGCGGCGGAGCGGGCCGGGGGTGCGGTGTCGCCCCCCCGTATGTAAATGAGGGCGGGAGGCGCCCTGCGGGCCACCGGGATCCCCGGGCGGAGCGGCGCTGTGGGCTGAGCGCGCGGGAGCCGCTGGAGCCGGGCCGGGACTGGGAGCGGGGCCGCCGCGCCACCACGTGCTGCCCGCGCCATGGAGCTGGAGGAGCTGGGCATCCGGGAGGAGTGCGGCGTGTTCGGCTGCATCGCCTCCGGCGCGTGGCCCACGGAGCTGGACGTGCCGCATGTGATCACGCTGGGGCTGGTGGGGCTGCAGCACAGGTAAGAGGGGAGCGGGGGGCGAGGTGTGCCCGGACGGGGCCCCCCGGACTGGGCTCGGGGCCGGGCCGGGCCGCGGCGGCTGCTCGGGGCCCTGCGGCGGCACGTGTAGCCTGGAGGGCCTCGGGTCTCCGGCGGCGAGAGCGCTCTGGGACGGGAGGGAAGGGAAGGGAAGCGTCCCGACCGGTCCCTTCCGCTCCGCCCCGGCGGAGAGCCTCGGCAGCATCCTGGAGGCGAAGTGCAAGGAACACCCCTCCGCCTCCTGCCTCCCGAGCCGGTCCCGCCGAAAGAGAGCTGTCGAACGCCTTTGGATCTCGGCTGCATCCCGCCAGAGTTCATCCGCTGTCGCTGTCGGGGCCGCGCCACCGGCGCAGGCGTTCGCACGTCCCTGCACAGAGCCCGCGGCGTGGCCGCGTCCCGGGCTGCGGGGATGAGCCCCGGGCTGCGGGGATGAGCCCCGGGCTGCGGGGATGAGTCCCGGACGGCGGGGATGAGCCCCGGGCTGCGGGGATGAGTCCCGGGCGGCTGGGGTGAGCCCCGGACGGCGGGGATGAGTCCCGGGCTGCGGGGATGAGCCCCGGACGGCGGGGATGAGTCCCGGGCTGCGGGGATGAGCCCCGGGCTGCGGGGATGAGCCCCGGACGGCGGGGGTGAGCCCCGGACGGCGGGGGTGAGCCCCGGACGGCGGGGACAGGGATGAGCCCCGGAGGCAGGGATGAGCACCGGGCTGCGGGGATGAGCCCGGGCCTGAGGGGTAGCCCCGGCGGCGGGGATGAGCCCGGGATGCGGGGATGAGCCCGGGCGGCGGGGATGAGCACCGGGCTGCGGGGATGGTCCCGGGCGGCTGGTGCGTAGCCCCGCGCAGTGGGATGCGCCTCCGCCCCGTCCCAGCCACGCCGAGCAATGACCTTCTGCCGGAGTCGCGGCGAGGCCCGGCCGTCATGCTCGAGATGCTCACCTTAAAGTGTAAGTCACACAATCCGAGGCTACCGAAACGGAGCAGTTCTTAAGCGTTTTTAGGCTCCTACTAGCGGTAGTGGTTTAGATTCATCATCATGATACAATAAAACTTCTACCTGGCATGTCTACAGCAAAGTACAACAGACATCGATTCACTGTCATCCATGTGGATGCAGTTACAGAATGAAGTTTGGGTTCTGCTTCCATTTGCTATTCAAAATAAGAATGTTATAGACTGACATAGACCAATAATTTTTTCAGTGGCGCCCGAAAGGGATAGCCTCCTTAAGGGAACACATGCATAGCCAGACACGCACAAGCTCGTTTAGTAGTACACGCTGAGCCTGTTTACTGTGCTTGACTTCACAGCTTCAAAAAGTGTGCTAAATAAACACATTCCTGACAGTCTAGGTAGGTGGGCTACCTAGGTAACATGGGCATGGCTAAGTCCACATGCACTGAATAGATAAAATAGATTCTTTGTATTTCTGAGGTCACAGACATGTAGGAAATCGTTTACATAGAGATTTTCTATTCATTACAGAAGACTTTCATATTCCTGGTAAAGTGCTGTATCCCTACTGAATCTCATATGCTAATAATTCTCTTTTGGCTGCAGGTATATATATTTGCCAGTGTCCACCAAAAAATGTTTTGACTGGAGGTGATACAGCCAAAATCACAGGAACAAAGCCATTTTTTTCATGCAAAATGAAACAATAGTCTCTTTGGCTTGCATTGTTTTTCTGTGAAGAGGCTGGAAAAAATCTTACCTTGTTTGTGCTTACAGTTACACTGATAGACCTGGAGTATCTTAGGTGGAAATAAATGATTGATGTATTTTCATTACTTTGTATCTTATTATCTCAATTTGCATTGCCGCCTTATTTCAACTTTTCAATATGCTTTGGGGTTTTTTTTCTTTGATGGGCACTTGACAAATATATTTAATTTGCTTGAGCTTTTTAGTATCAGATATCCCCTGTAGAGAACAGAACTGTACACAGCAATACTTACACTATAATTGAAATTCATCATTCATTCATAAATTCTACGGGAAGCTACACACCTAGGGGCGTATATGCACAACCTCTGACTCTGATCTAACTCAGTAATGGTCAGAATTTTTAAGGGATGCTTTCCTAAAGGCATAGGCATAGCACCTGTAAAAGTGAACCAGTCTGTTCCATTAGGTATACCTTGCAAGCACTCAATAAAATTCTGTTGAATAGCTGAGTTATTAATGTTCCTATATTCTTTGTTAATGTTTCTGTCTTTGCATTTTTCCTATTCCTATGGGAAGAAGAGCTGGCATCCTGATCAGGCAATAATAGGATAATAGCTATTTTCCTTTTCTACTTCTTTTGGAACTTAAGAGTTGAAGTTTAGCATTAACTGAATCGGTAAACTGCTTTAGGCCTACGGTTTTAAAGTTAAAAACTAAGATATGTCTCTTAATTATAGGCCTTTAAAAATAAGTAAATATGAAAGAAGATTATAGTAAATATTAATGGGCCATCCAAGTCAGGCATGAATGACAAAAAAATTTGACTGGCCACTAGAAAATACAGTCCTTAGACATCACCTTCAAATTAGTAAGGATATTTATGTAAAGATTGCTGGCCTTTGATATAAGCATGTTGTTCTACATGCAAATTAGTCCTGTGCAATAAATCAAATTACCGAATTTGACACTTAATTTGTCTTAGATTTTAAAATTCAGAATATTAAAGCATAGCATTGTATCAAGCTGCATTTCTGAGATGCCTGGGCCACAAAGAGAACATGATGTAATTTCTAATCTTTGAAATCTTACCTGTATGTGTAAAAATCCAGATTATTTGTTAGATGCCACAAATACATGCAGCATAAATGCATTGTGCTTTGTGTTCTGATACAGCTGGTTGCAGCAAGGTGAAGGACTTTGCTGTTTCTGATAAATGGCCAAGAATGAGTTGATCATTTGTATTACTGTGGCACTGAAGAGATTCTCTTCAGTGGGGATGTTTGCAGCTGAAAATTTGAAACTCTGTAAGCTGAATCAAGCCATCAAAATATTTAAGCATGTGTTCAGTGGTGTTTATAAGTGGTGCTCGCTGCTTCACTCACTGAAACTTTTCTGCATGAAAAATTGATGTATGTATGTAAGCGAAATTTGGGAGCCCACAAGTAGGCTCATCATCAAAGACAAAAAATAAACTTGCAATTTCACTATTATGATATTAGCAGAAACAACTTTAAAAGTTGTTTGGGGTTGCATTTTTTTTTTTTAATAAATAAAAAGCAGCTGCTAAATAGCTGCTAAATTCTTGAGGCTTAAATTCTCACACCTCATTGTCAGAACACAGCTTTTTATTGGCTTTAACTTTATAATGGTGAACTGTGAATTAAAATGAAAACCAGGATATTCCTACTCACAGTCTAATCAAGGCCTTCTACACACTAAGAACATTCTATCAATTTAACTTGACACCATGGTAACATTTTACAGCTATGTTAGCAGTGAATGCTCATTATGTTTGAATCTTTTAATTCTGCTCAAGTAAATCATGTTACTTTGGCATCAACATTAACAAGGCTTAACAACATTAACAAGGCTTAAAAGTGGATGGTCTTTTGCATCTGCATCTGCAGTTCATTTCTGCATTTTGTAAGCCAGCAAACAAAGTCACTGCAAAATCCACTGACAGCATGCCAAAATAAAATCAGAGGATATTGGTAAGGAGAAGATTTTCTTGGGGGCAGTGAGGGGGGGGAGGAGGAGTTAGTCTGAATTACAAATCTATTAGACGTCATTTGAGTCCTTGACCAGGACAAATTTGCAAAGTTAATCTTCGAGGAAGTGTAATTTCTGTTAACTCTTTGCAAAATATTGTGGAAAATATTTTTGGCAGTAGTACTGTGTACTGAAACCGGAGTGTATCAGCTTTGTCCTCCTTTTTAGAAAAAGTCTTTAAAAGCCCTCTTCTATGAAGGTGGAAGTCCCATTAAGTCAGGGAATATCCCTTGTCTCAGTTGGACCTGTGTATGGAACTCTGTTATCAGTGGAGGCTTGGCCACTGTGCTTTTTCCTGTTACTGTCCATTATTAAAATCCATACACCAGAACCCAGATAATCACCAAGTTATAAGTTAAGACACTTAACTTCTCTTTCATTCTAATAAAGTAACTTCTTGTGTCCCATTAGCCATCCTTCCAATACCTGCATTCAATATCGCATAATCAGAGTTTATCTGCATTTTATATACAACGTCTTGGCTACAAGATACGGGTTTTTAATGGCTATTTAGCAAGGCATTAGTATTACAGTTACTTACACTGTAAATCTTTCAATCAAAAAGCTTAAAATTGCAATAGTATTTGGATGGGAATTTTCTGAGGAACTCAGATAAACTACAGGTAATGATCCTGATAATTTGGTATGCAAGATATTTATCTTTTCATTTCATCTTAAGAACACATGAGTTCAACATATCCCTCATTCCCAGGTGCAAGAATTGCAGTGTCAAATGTCTTAATTGTCTAAATACCAAATTTTGTAATTAGTCATATTTCTTTGTAAATTCCCTATGGAATATACAGGGTGAGATGTTTGCCTAAGTAGTTATTGAGGCTGTATGCTATTTTACAACAACATTCATGTTCCATGTGCTGGTAAAACATTCTTGAGTACTTTCAGATACAGAATGTAGATGTAATAACCCTTCTTTTAGTTCTATCTTGGTTCAAGTTTTAGGCCATTGTGTGCTGCAGGTGATGGCAGCCTGGCTTAATTACATTCAGCAAAGCTTGCTCCTGTACAAAGAGAGGAGGATCAAGGCCTTTTTGCTGTGGTGAGCTCTTCCATCTAGGAAGAGCTAGGTTGTTTTACATAATATCCTGCAGGGCTCAGGTTCCTGCACACTTATTTTTGGGAAAGTGAAGAGAGACCAGATTTCATCCTAAACAAGCTGAGGTCTCTTCAATGTACATGTCACAAAATGTAGTTGAGTCTAAGCTCTTATCTCTGAATGTGGAGTAACCTGCTGGAATGAGAGCATGTAAAAAGGAGTGGAAAAAACAGGAGGGAAATGGTGCCAAACAAGAGATACAAGAGGACATTTCTGAGGCAGCCATTAGGTTTATTGTGGCCAACAGATTTCCCAGTACATTAACCTAGCTAGAGAGCTGGGGTAAGACTGTGCATTCTTCTTCACTTTGACTGTAGATAAGTTATCCATTTAGGCATTTTACAGTTCTCCAGTATTTTTCACAGGATTGCTTGTCTTCCCATACCTTAAATTTGGGCCTCATGCATGGAGGGAGAGTAGTATCCAGCAACCTGTGTTATCACTGGGTAGTTCAGTTCATATAAACTCTCCTGGCTTCACTATCTGCCATGTCATACATTGCCATTCCCATTAAAAAAAAAAACAAAACAGGGTTGTTTGGAGGGGCTTTTTATTAGGTTAGTTTTAATTTAAATCAGTTCTGTCAGTTGTGTAACCACTTTGCCATATGGATGCTTGTGCCAACACCAAGGAGACAGATGCATAAGAAACAAAGCATGACTCTGAAGGCAGAGTCCTTAAAACCAATGATGCAAATAGTGCTTGTGGATTCACCATCAGCGCAAGCATTTCTGCTTCCTGAAGCTCATTCTCAAAGCCTTTGGCACAAACAAAATTCCCTGAATAATCTAAAAAGGCATTTGGAGGACTTTCCAAAATAACAATCCTATCAAAGATGTGTAAAGTGATCCATTCATCTTAGTGAATGAGTGTGCTTTAGAGAAGAATGAAGCTTTTTAAAGTAAGTCAGAGTGGTAATAGTTCCATTTATCTGCTACAACTCGAAAATATCAGTATTGCCATTTGCAAACTGGGGAGGAGACAGATTTGCCCTCACACTAATCCTGATGGCCCTCTGGAAATAATGAAGATTTTTGAGGAGGGAGAAGACCAAAAATCTCTGTTATTTATAGGATTGATACTCTTGCCATCATTAATTCTTTTTGATTATTAAGCTGGAACGTTTTCATGATGTAATTTAGATTCCCAGGATCATGGACATAATGACTTGGTCTGGCCTTTCTGTTGAAGGATCTATGTCTAAAAAAGGCTCTCCTCCCAAACCACTGCAGTCCTGTGGTAGTTCCCTACACATCACCATTTAGCATGCGTCAGATTGTGTCCCACGTTCCATGTCACTGGCCTGTAAGTGTGTCTGGACTAAATATTGTGTGACTAATAAATGTAAAGCTGTGATCATAGTAGAGCCACAGCAAAAGCTTAAGTGGATATAAAAATACCGTGGAAGGATGAGTTGGATTAACTAATAGTATTTCTGAAGGGACTGTTTTGAGAAATCCTTTGGCCTAGCAACATTCCATTTAGCCCATTGTCACTACCCCTGGGAATGCTGTCCAAAGGAGACAGATTATAGCTCTAGACAACCAGTATTCTAAACATGCAATATTCCTAGTAATTTTGTCTCTAAGCAAAATGTGGAATTGTAACTACAACCACAGTGATGAAAGGCTGTCTTGATATCACTTTATCTGTCTCAAGTAAATTAATTGTTATCTGTACAAATGGGAGTGGCATACAAATGTCAGATGATGCCAAATGCCTCATCTTGCAGCTGACATCTCTTACCATCTTTGATTCACAATAAATGAACAGCAGGGCAGAAGACAGCTTTCACACAAAACATTTACAAAACTTAAACTATGCTTTGCAGTGATGAAGCAGAATAGAAGAGGAATCCCACACAAAGGGAAGTCCACCTTCTTTGGACATTTGTCAGATAAATCCTGCTCTCTGAAAAGTTTTCTGAGGGAAAAAAAACCCTTTACTTGTGTTCTTCTTTTGCTGTCAGTTCTTGCTTCATGTCTACCACCTAGTGTTGACGGGAACAATTTCCAAGTAAAGACTGCAAGCTTGCTCTGCAGTTCTCTGCTCTGACCTGCTAAGAATTCAGCGAGTAGTTTGCCTCAGTGCTTTTGTGTTCTCACCTGATTATCAGCATTTAAAAACAGATAAATATTCTTGAAAGGTCTGCTGATTTTAATGAATTAAAAGTCTTTATTTTTTATTTTCTGGAAGGAGATAAAGGGGGGTTTTTTTGGCCATTGTACTGAATAACACCAAGGTTTAGAAAGATTTGGATCCTTGTGCATCATGCAGAATTTAAAGTGAAATTTGTCATCTGTGCAGTGCTAACTGTTTCTCTCAGGTTAGTATTTCTTCTAAAAGGACAGGTACACTGCAAAAATAACTTTTCAGCTGTTCAGAGTTAGTCATGCCACATCTGGGAACTTGCTAACCTACTTCAACTCACACAGAAAAACCATTTAGCGTTTTTTCTTACTAGATGGGCTAGTCTTGTGTGAGGTTGGTGAGATGAACTGGTTTATAGGGCATCCAGCAAGAACTGGATTACTCAGAGTAGCATGGAGAAAAGGGGAATCTTGTTGAAATTAATTATTTAGTCAATTTCAACCTTGCACTCATGAAACAGAGAAGGTAGAGCAAAACGTGTAAGTTACCCATGTAATTTTCCATACAGTTACTTCAAATAATTTAAATGATAATTGAACTAAACTTTTAAATGTGTTTGTGCGAATTAGGGTTGAGTCACACGTTTTTCTGGTTCACATGTGGAAGGAGTAGCCTGTGATTTTAGTAGTGTGGGAATGGTGAGGTCTTCAGCTGACTCAGCATGTTCTGTAGGGATGATACCTGTCTGCTGTAATGGCAAGGGCAAACCTTGTCCCCCTTCCAAAGACAACATTTCTGTATGCAGGTAATACACTGCAAGTTCAAGGATGTACCTTTGAACCAACTCACGGCAAAGACAAGAGAGAGAAAAAAGATTTTTAAATCAATGATGATACTAGTATCATTGAAAATGATAGTTTTGTTGACAGTATTATGAACCAAAGGTTTATATTGAGAAAACAATGAAAAGTGGTAGATAAGCACACACTGAAAAAACTCTGTATCCATGTCCCTGTATAAATTAATATGATCAAAAAACTATTATTTTCTAGAGATCTCTCTCCTGACTTCTCAGAATTGTTTAAAAAATGCTAGTCAAATGGCAGATTAAATCCACCTTGATGGAAAGTATTTGCCTTCATAATTCTCTCATAAATAAATTGACAAGGAAATAATTAAGCACAGAGCAGGAAATAACACATATCCAGTATTGTTTTTATATAAAGTTTTATGAAGAGGGACTTGGATGAAATTTAGGCCTCTGTGTGTAATAAACCCAGTGGCTGTTGCTGCTGCAATAAGGATTTGACTGGTTGACTTGAGTCATGCCTTTGCTTGTGCCCAGAACTGACCTGGCTTTGGCCAGGCTGTGTAGGTCTATGCCCAAACATGACTAGATCCAGAAAGTTGCTTTGCTGAAATACACTGAAAGAAAAAACCCTGCACATGTAAGACAGACCATAAAGTACTTACACAGCCACAAAATGAAGTGGTGGCTAGTATGATTTTGCAGAATAACAGTCATGATATGGCATTTGTTTCTTAGCATGTCATTGTTGCCTGCACTGTTTCTGTGTTTTATGTAGGTTACTGGACATAACAGACCACTTGTCCAGTACAGACCAGGGACCATAACTCATGCCTGCCCCTTCTACATAGGCATCAATCCTATGTACTTTCTTTCTAGCTCAATGAATTCTCCAGTTCAGTGCTGCACATTGCTGCAAGCCTTCAGCAGGCAGAGGGGGACATTCCCCCACCAGCATAAGCAGGGGGAGAGGCTAGGAGGAGGGTAAATGCTGGTTAAGGAGTTAAGAGTTGTTTTTTTCCCACCAGCCCTGCCTAACCAAAAAGTTCTCCTATGGCTTCAACTGTTTGGTTAATTGCAGAGGACTAACTTGTTAGGTAGACCATGAAGATAGCAATTGAAAATGATGGGATAAAATTTTAACTGTGCATGTTTTCTTTGATCAGTTAAAGTATTATTTTCTTTCAGTTAAGGCTGCTAATTGTGGCATGTAGGTAAACCAAGTTATATAGGCAGAGGTCATATATTTTATTTGCCTAATTGACATCACTGCTAAAAGCTCATAGTTAAGGATTATGATGGAAACTCACACCTTGTTTTTGTTTAAATGACTGAAGGTTACTATATTAAAGGGAAGCAAGCATGTATACTCACGTGGGTAACCTACACTCTTTTAAGTATTTAATTTCATACTACCTGACAGAATCTATTTGCATGTTAATTGCATAGAAAGTTCATGAAACCAACCTGTTGTATGGCTGATGGATCAGCATACAGCTGTGTTCTGTTGAGGTCTTGCACTTCTTCCTGCTTACAAAGCCTTTCAAACAGTAACTTTTTGCCTTCTGTTACTGTGTGCACTCTCTCTGTTAATAGCTTTTGGAAGTGGAGTATGGTGTTTTCAGAAGCACTTTTCTTAAGTGGAACAGGTGACACCTCTGTGGACAAAAGTGAAGTACGCAGTTAGAGTGCACAAGTCAATGAACTGCTGACACTGAAGTTAAACACATGCTGGATTTTCCTAAAGCTGTTCTTCTGATCTGCTCTTTTGGCAGGCATTGCCTAGTGTTGTATAAGGGATCATTGTATAATGGAGAGTAGGAATGCAGCCTGTAAAAATCACTTATATCTCAGACTTTCAGTTTTGCCTAGCTACAGCCCTCTCCAAGAGATACTTACATAATAGGCAAGAAATGAAAGTCTGTATAATCACACAGAATTATTAAATACACTGTTAGTACAGTTTGTGGTGGTGAACTAAACAGGTTGAATTCAAAAATGTAATGTTCAGATCATTTCTCTTCAACTGTCTGTAGAGATCATTTTCGTATTAAAAATAGCAGTGAGCTCCTTAAAACTAAGTTTCTTGTTCCTCATTGTTGTATTTTCTTTTTATTTAGGGCCTGTTGGTTTTGCAGGAAGAAAAATAAGCTGCTGACCTTCCCCATATCAGATCACATGCCACATATTTTTATCCTTCCCATCATTTTTCTCTCTCCATGATTTTCTGTTCTGTCTTGTCTTTAACACAACTGTCTTAACCTGTTTTCTTGTGTACAACACATTAGACATGTTTACAGACACAGTAGTGTAATATGAGGAGATCACATCCATGACTGTGCCTGTCCCTGCTTTTCCTTAAGCAGTACAATTGAGACAACTTGTTAAATACCTTAATTTCTTTGCATATGATTCTTATAAATCAAGTAAGTTTTTCCTGATGTTTTCTTCATATATACCAGGAATGAGGACTGAAATAAATAAATAGCAATTTTCCTTAGGCCTACATTTTTAACAGAACTCTTCTTTTGCCAGTTATTGTGGGTGAGAGAAGAATGTTGGTTTGGAGCTTGGTGTTAAGGTCTAGGATTGTGGGTTTTTAACTGTTTGAATACTGGATATAAGAATCTGGCATCCAATTCAACAGCAGTATATAGGTGCTTTTAAAAGTCAGAGGCTCTTACCATCATTCCATGTTTTTCTCTTGATACTCAAAGATCCTGTGTTTGCTGTAGCATCTCCCACTGAAACTTAGAGGAGAAAAACAAGGTGACTAAGTGTTTTGTCTAGATTCTCAAGGCACAGTCAATCACACACCAAAAAGTTTTATACTACAAAAGCAAATACCCTAGGACAGGACATGTTTATTTGGCAGATGCCTCAAACTGATTAATAACCAAAGCTTTTCTGAAGGGTTATTGTTTTGCTGGCCACTGCATCAGCATTCATAGGTTACACAGTCCTTTTCCAGCATGCTAAAATGTAAAACTGCCAGTTTGGTTGTTGGTGTTGGTAACGTTCTTGGTGTGGACATATCCCATTAATGGAGAGTAGAAACAAGCAGTAATATATTCAGTTTTTGTATTTGGAAGAAAACTCATTTCTTGAGAATGTGATCGAGCACAAGACTGAGGCAGGAGAGAACTGTCATCGCACAGCTCTGTGGATGTCATTCCAGCCACAGCTAATGCACTACTGGATGGTGCCCTTGGACACCACATTAGGGCTCAGATTCATGACTGAGGACAGCTGGTTTAAGGCTGGTTCCAGCAGTTTCTGCTCAAGCTGTCCATCTGGCCTTTGCTGCAGAAATGGTTGAAGTCCTCAACTAACGTTTGTGCTGTTGCAAACTATTATCTAACAAATTGAGAACAATCACAATTAGTTCTGCTTTACCTTAAGTCACTAAACCTTAAGTTGCAGAGGTTCTGTTACTTCTACAAGAGCATCAAATCTGCCTGGAGCAGGGGCAGGTGCCCCTGAGGTTTGAAGCAGTCGGCCAGTCACGAGAACCCTTGCAGCAGACACAAGATTAGCTGTGTGGTTCCTAGATCAGAGGGTTTTTTGATACTAAGATAGAGGCAAACTACCTTGAAAAAATTAGCAAAATTAATACAATTATTACAAGTGCTCAAATAAACATCACTGCCATGGATTTTTCTCTCTTGACTGCAGTGTGTATTAAATTAATACAGTTTGGGGTTTTTTGAGTCCTTGAACTTAGCTTGATTGCTACTGATTTCTGCAGTTCCAAATGGTATGAGCTTACAGCTCTCTCTCCATCAGACTTTACATGCCTGCTGTGTAGCCTTTAAAACCTGCCATGTCTTCTAGCACCATTTGTACGTCACTTAAGTTTTCAAAACCAAAGGTTCTCCAATAACACTGAATGCTTCAGTACTTTCAATTTTTGCTAATATTCTCACTTCTACATGTCTTCATAGAAAACTTGAGTTCCCTGAGGGTTCCCTATGTGACCATGCAGATACAGCTTCCCCAGTTATTTTCCCTCCCCACTTCTGGCCACACATATAACACCTACAGCATGGCTCAAACAGGCAACTCTAGAAAGTTCACTTGAAGCACTTTATCTCATCACTGAAATTTTTAGTACCTGATAGGAGACTTGAGCTTTCACATCCCCAGCCTGAGGTTCCCAGAGGCTGTCTTCTTAAGATACAGTCAACTTCATCATAAAATCTCATTTTTCTCCTGGGATTTCCAAGATGTTCATTTTCTTTCTGCAGTGCACGGTATTCGTATTTTAGGTTCTTATACTTTGTGCGACATTGTTTCCAGTCTCTGTCTATACCACGTTTCATTAACCTTCTGGCAATTTCCTCAAATATTTCTTTATTTCTTGTGGCCCCTTCAAGCATTTGTTGTATCTTTTCATCTGACCATATGTTTATCAGAGCCCTAACTTCATTATCACTCCAGTGTTTTCCTGCTCCAGTATCATTAACTGTAATAACTTTAAAGTGATTTTGTGCTTCTTCCAAGGGAATGTGATTGTCTGAAAATATAAATTGAAAGAAAGTAATTGTAAATGCTATAAATACATGCATGAAAGCATAATTGCAACTAATGATCAATCTTTTAACTATTTTAATTTTAGTATCCATACATAATTGTTTTCTCTTAAGTGTGCAAAATATGTAGCAAGTGGAATCTCTTGTTTCTCCAAGGCATCTAAAATTCAACATTTTGTCACTACAATTGTGCCACTGTTGTTGGAAGATTAAAGACAGATGTGTCCAAGTGTTACATGTAGGAAAGGAGTAATTCTTAAGCTTTAAAGATCTCAGCACTGGTGAGAAGTGGGGTTTCAAATTAAAATGGCAACATACAAATTAAAAAGCTACTCGGAATTCACCAGACGAAAAAAATCTTCAGACTCAAAAATAGTGAGACATAGGCAGATGCTGCTCAGTAGAACTATACAGAAGGCAAAGTTGAACTACAGTATTAATGCAGGTTTTGTTCATGAAAGGAAAGGAGTTATGAAACTAATTTTTAAGTTTACTAACAAAGCTAGAATGGAATCAGGAGTAGAAAAATAGAGCTGTGTTTACAGTATAGATCTGATTACTGCAGCTTTGGTACTGAAATTACAATGTGATTTATTTCATAATAAATGCATGGAAATTAATACTCACCTGTCCCAACCATCCGTTTTGCTACTGGCGTACAAGATCTGTCTTCTGAGGTAGTGCTTATAGAATCATCATCTATAGAAACACAGTTTTAAATAGACTTGGATTTAGACAAATAAATTGCTAGCATTACTATCATCCTCTGTAGGAAACAGCTATTTCCACCTAAAGTGTCCTAACTCCTCAGTCTAACCCATTCTGTGATTGAAGAATCACAGAATCATGGAATCATTTAGGATGAAAGCACTAATCATTTAGGATGGACTTAGCATTGCCAAGTCCACCAGTAAACCACATCATTTAAGGGTCACATATAAATGTAGTTTAAATCCCTCCAGGGATGGTGACTCCACCACTGCCCAAGTCCAAGGTGACAGTTCTGCTGACCTCCCTTCTAACTTCACCAAGAACTGAAAATGCTGCCATTTTGTGACCACTGTGGCCAAGAGGCTCCAGCCACCACCAGTCCTCTATTCACAAACACCAGGTCCAGTGGGTACCTTCCCTCTGGCTCCTTCACCAGCTGTGTCAGGCAGTTGTCTGCCACACACTCCAGGAACCTCCTAGGCTGTGTCCTCTGCTGTCTCCCCAAGGGCCAGAGTGTGAGACTTCTCACAGCTGCTTATGAAATATTTCAGCTGTCCCTTTGCCCTGGTTGGGTGGTCTGTGACAAACTCCCACCAGGATACCTGCCTTGTTGCCTTCTCCTGATTCTTACCCCCATGTCCTCAACCCTACTGTCACCATCATGAGCTCTAGACAGTCAAAATACTCTCTAAGTGTTACAAAGTATCCCCACAGTCTCTCCTTCCTTGCCTGTCCCTTCTGTAAAGTTTATAGCCATCCACTGCAGCACTCCAGCTGTGCAAGTCATCCCTCTGTGTCTTCAAGATGGAACCTATGATATAGTTTTCCTGCCACACAATGGCTTCCAGCTCATCCTGTTTGTTGCCCATGCTGTCTGCACTGGTGTAGATGCACCACAGCTGGGCTTTCGGCCCCACTTCTTTTGGGGGTGAGACGCTCTAATTTCTGCATGGTCATTCTCAAGTGCTTCTGTGGTTTCTAACATATCAATAACCCCTGTATGTCTTTGCTGATCTCCACCCCCTGACTACTGAGACAGCAGATCGAAGGACCTCTTTAGAACACCATGCCTCAAATGAGGATTGGCATGTTGACACCAGGCTCTCTGGTAAGTCTGGGTTTATCTCTTCCCACCTGCAAATTTAGTTTAAAACTCTTTCAATGAGTTCTGCTAACTCCTGTGCTAAGATCCTTTTCCCACTTTGAGATAGATGTCAGCAAGTCTGGTGTCATGGAATCATGATTAAAAAAAAACAGTATTTTCCCAGTGTCACCAAGTTTGGAGTCAGATAGTGATCTGCTGGGTCTTCGTGTTTTTTTCTCACATCATTCCTTGCAAATGGAAGAAAAGAAGACTACTTGTGCTCTTGATCCCTTAACCAGTTGTTTCAATGCCCTGAAGTCTCTCTTGATTGCCCTTAGGTTTTTATTTGCAATTTCATTGCTGCCTACTGAGAAATTCTTGAAATCGTCTATGAACATCAAAACCCAGCCTTGCTGGTTCTGGGTTCATTTGCTCATTGCTTCATTTGGACTACTCTAAGGCTGAAAGTTCAATTTTGTGTGGACACTTTTTGAGTTGGGAGGAAGGGAAACAGTTCTCATTATTTGCTAGGGGATGTCATAGACTAATTACATTCAGTACTGGTTTTGATAAAGCATAGAAGTGAATATTCCTTTTATGTTTTGAAAAACTGAGTGTTTACTTAGGCTCTGTCAGAAATAGAGATTTTTTGTAAATAAGCATGTTCATTTCATGTGTTTTCTATAATGGTACTTGCCAATATATGCACAAACTAGTACTTGAAATTCGTATTTGCTCTATAACTGTGGAAATCCTGGAAATCATACTCTCATCAGCATGTATGTGTGATTTACTTGGGTGCTTGAAAAAAGGTGGGTTTTCTCATAAACAGGCACCTTGTAACTGTTGAGAAAATTCTTGCATCTTCCTTAACACTTGCAGCTGTTGGAAATGGGCCAAAACAGAGCTATAGGTCTACTCCTAGCTCCTAAGAGAGAACTTTTTTTTTTTTAAACCTCCCCATGGCTTCCATTTCTGTGCTCATTCTCTCAACCATACTGGCTCTGATCTCTTCCTGTCTTTGGCAATGGCACTTGTGTACAGCTGACTTGCATGATTACTGTGTTCAGTTGGAGATTACATGGTAGGGGTTTTTTGTGTATGAGGCAGTCAGTTGAGCTGCATGACATTTTATTCTTCACTTTGCATTCGTGTGACCTCGCTATGTCTCAACTTTCAGGGTCACAGATTTGCTTTGTCCTCAGTGTCACTTGTTTTTCTGTGTGCCATTGTTGTGATAGCATTGCTCTGATGTTGTCCTCAGTGTCACAGTCACTACAGCTTCTTTCATAATCAAAATCAGCTAATGCAAACAGTTGTAAAGAGTGTGTTGCGTAGAGTGTCTCAACATCCAAACTATAGATAACATAAAAGGAAAAGGAAGCTCTTGCCTGGAATATACCTGATGCTTACAATAGAAATATTCTTATAGTAGAAACTTTCAGTGTCAAAGGTCCAAGAATTGCTGTTTATAGAATCACTAAAATTGATTTTGGGTTTTTTCCAATTAATTTCTGTGTACAAACTGCTTTACTGTAACATTTTGATCCAGTGTGTTAAGTCACTATATTTCAATGCCATCATTATTTCATCTGATCTCTTTTTTTTTCATGAGCTTGTATAGGTTTTATGCTCATTTATTCCAGAATATTAATTTCACTACTGTGTTCTAATGTTAAATTTAAACATTTTAAACAAAACAAATATCCTGACCACCTTTGGACCACCTATATATCTTTGAATATATGACTTCTACATATTGCTGAGGTGATGATTTCAATTTTATATTTAAAATAGTTCAGAATATATATATGGAAATTGCTTGATAATAAATCATCTGATATTAAATGCAGTCATGAAGTAGTTTGAAAATACAGACAAAGTATAAAATGTTCTGAGTTTCTGAGACAGCTATTTACCTTTCCATTTTATCCTATAAACTGTGTAAGAAAAACCGTATTTATATCACAATCAAATATAGACTAATTATATTCATCATAAAAAGCCATGTTGTGTGGAAAAATAAGATTTTGTTATAATTATGGGAAGGAGAAATAAGTGGTCATACATTTCTGCACTATGAAATCAAACAAAACCCATAATTTATCATAACCTAGAAGTAGAACAAGTCTAATTTGCTAGAATAACTTATGAAGCTTTGGAATCTGCAATGCCCAGTAAAGTAGTATGTCCTGTTAAAACTACCATGACAAAGTCCTGACCTACCTATATCAATTGTCTCCTTCTTTATTTGTGTAGCTTCCAGAGCTGATGGGGTGGAGTTGGCAAAGTCCCCCTCATCTTCAAGGATTTCTGTAAAAAATAATCATTTACACAGTTCTTATTAACTAAACATGTCTTAAGTGATGTCTTGAGAATCGCCTACTTCAGAATGTCACTGACAATAACTACTTTTAAAGATTTCCTCTCTTAATACATTAAAGCTGCCATTTATCTGCTGTAATAGGCTTCAGAGCAGACCACTTCTAAAGTAAATCCAGAAATCACATAACAGCTGCAGTATATAAGTTTACGGGTTACAAGTGGAAACTCTTAAGTTATTTTAACCTGGATCAGAATTTGTAGATAGGTTCACTGATGGTGGGTGTAAGACATATAGTTACTGGCAAATGTTCATGCAGCAGAACAGGCAAGACAGTGACTTGCATAAAGGGTGCAATATCTACTGAAATTATTGAAAGGCTCCCAAGAGACTGATGCCAAGAGTGCTTGAATTAGCCCCAAAAGGAGCAAGGGGACCATGACACATCATGGTGCTGTGCTTTGACAATTATCTGTAAGGATGCCTGCCTGATGGAGACACTGTGTACCAAAGCCTGTCCTGAGAGCATCTCTGCTGCTGCAGCTTGCAGGGGTTTACATAACACAGCTGGGTGACAGAGGTGTCCCTGGGCTCCCCTCCATGGGGAGGAGATCTCCACTTCACTGCCATTGGCCCGCTGATGTTAAGGGAGAATTCCACCCCTCTGCCCTAGGACAGAGCTATGGGCAGGTGGATGATGCAAGTGGTCTTGCTGATCCTTGCTTCCCAGCAAGGACACTGCTCTACAGAGATTAAATGGTGAAGGCCACATCATGGATCAATGACAGCAGGTTTCTGGCTCACAGCCTGTTCTCAGTCCATTCAAGAATATTGCCCTTAAACATTGAGCAATACAGTTTAATCTAGAGCCATTTTATTAAAAATTACCCCCAGATCAATACAGCTTTGTTTGCATCAGATGTTCTTTATGATGTGACTAGCATCATGTGCCTTGTTTTTTTTTGTTTTTTTTTTTTTTTTTTGGTGAGCCAAGAATGTGGGTAGGGAGCCCGGCTTTTTTTCTAAGGCACCTTTCAGAGTTTTGGAGGGAGGGCACAAGAAAAGTAAGACTGAGCCAAACAGAACAAGCCATCGACAGTTTTTGGCATGGATAAAACCCAGTGGCTCCATCTGCATTGTTAAGAAAGCTATAGACAGTTGCCAGCAAATATGCTTAATCTCTACTTTGTGTTTGAAGCACTGCTCACAAGGCCACCCGAGCAATACTGTCACAGTCTTTCCTTTCACCCACTGAGACTGATACAAGCTCTGTTCTCTTTTGGCACTCTGTCACCATCACTAATTATCTTGTTTTCTGGCTCGTGAGGCAAGATTAGTAATTTGTCTCCTAATCCTTACTCTCATGTGTGTCTTGTATAGTATAAAAGGGAAGTGGGATATGTTAAAACTAGGGAAAATTTTCAGTGGCTTATGTTTATGCTCCAACAACTTGCAAAGTTGCTGCCATCTCTGTCATACATCTCTTGAGAGCGGATACAGAAAACTGTGGATGCACAGTTAAGAGTTTATGCCTGCAGCCCAAATACGCCTAGGCTAAGGCAGTGAATAATCAAGGACTTAGGGGTTTGCACTTCTCTGAAACATTGCTTAACAATAGGCTGAGGAGTATGTATGAAAACATTATCTTTTGACTTTATATCTGTACATTTTAAAATTCTGTGCACACAGCAGCAAGTGTTCAGGCCAATGTTAAGTGCCTGAGTATGTACCAACTTAAGATCTTAAATTCAAACAACAGGTTTTTAAAAAGCTCCTGCTTAGGAATGTATCTTGGAAGTGTCACTACCTACTCCAAATTCGTTCTGAGAGGGACATATAGTAAAGTGTATGGGATACAAAAAAAAAAATCCAAGGAAAATAATGACGAGGAAAGGACTTTGTTTGAAGCAAAAATACTTGCTGTAGGTATTTTTAAGATACTGGTATTTCTTAGAAACCTGTTTTCATCTCCACAGTTGTTCCCTGGCACTTGAAATTTAATCAAACACCTATACCTACACTCTGTGGTTGTATTGCTAAGTCTGACAAACGTGGAATGTACATGGAGTTTGGACTGACAGACTGTATAGACTGAAGTAATTGGCTCTTCTGAATAGATTTCTCTAACAACTAAAAGTGATCCCACGAAGTTGAAAACATCAGTGAAAATAACTAAAAAAGGTTTTATCTGCAGATCAGTTCAGTGTGGGGTATGTTTTGCCAAAAGACAGAGCAACCCACAGTGTCCCCAGCCTATCACAGGAGGCTTTAGCTGAAAACCCACGGGTTGGGGATTGTTATGGTCCTTCTGCTCCCCCAGCTGGGCAGAGCTGATAGCAATGTGTCAGGAATTAGGACAGGCTATGCAAGGAGCCCTGAGGATTTATTTACCTTTGGCTTCTCCTTCCCAGGTGAGAGAGCTACTCACTCTTCAAGTAGCAAATTCATATGGGCAGAGGAGAAAAACAATACCATGGCACATCAACTAACTAGGTGTTCTCCTGAAACTGGTGTATTTGTCCCTTGACTAACACCATCTTAGTATTTTTCTTACTAGGGTATGGCAAACCCAAATGGGCTGTTTATAAAAACTGTCAGTGGTGACAGTGTTACTGTGGCTCATGACTCAGATTCAGGTGTAAGATCATGAGAAGCACATGCACTCTGAAGCAGCTCGTGCATCTTCTGTGCATTTACAGCTGCAGTTGCCAGAAGGCAATGCCTGCCTAGACTAACATATATATGTGTGTGTGTATATATATATATATATATATATGAGCAAGTGCATATACAGCTCTGGCAGCAGAGTACATTAACTGCATATACTGATACCCAGATATGAGTTTAACAGATTTCTACATTTTCATTTATGTCAAATTGGGGTTTTCTACAGATTTTTTTTTCAAGGCACACCAATACCTGTAACCTGTTGGGAAACACTTCTCTACAAAAATTCTGTTGAGTGTGCAGGAGCTTTTTAAAAAAGTCACATCCTAAATGCCAGTGATTGTGAGACATTACTCATATCAAACAACCAATGTAATGTATTGGTGCCTGTTTGCCTATTTCATAATTTATTAGCATGTATATTTATGAGTACAGAGGTACATACAATCTCTTTACTTACCAGTTTCTCACTTCAAAATTATTTGGACTCTCTAGGAAAGGCACGTACCACAATTAGAGAACAAAGGATCTCCATGATATTGTAACATAAAAAGTGTGCATCTTTTCTTTGCTCTATGCAATGCCTAATTATGTCACCATTAATAAAATTAAAGACTAGGTGTCTTTTACCACCTGCAGAAAAATTATTTGAGTGTGTATTGTTTGTTTTGGAATGAGAGAAAAGATCTTGCAAACTGAATTTGTTTGATGGTTTTGCCTTTTTCCCCCACAGAAGTTTGAAAAATAGACTTAAGAGTGGATAGGCTGAGCCGTGGACAGTTGAACAACTTGCTATTTTAATTTTTCCCCACAGAATCATCTTATATTTACAATTACCCAGAAACAAAGAAAGTATGCAGTTAAAATACACATATTTGGAACAGGAGATGGTAACCAAGGTAAACTACAGATATCTTTGCACCTACACTTATCTCAAATGACAGAAATGTGTACTCAAAACTTTACTAGAAATATTCATTTAACTTCATCTTAAACAGCTTGTTTGGAAGAGTGCAGTCCGAGAAGTTACAATATTATGTAGCACCAGGCAGTTGAAAACTGTCAGTTTGAAAAGAGTCAGGTTGAAAACAGTTAAGGAGCACTGCTGAATCCTTTGTATTATTACAGTGTCTTACTACTGTCTGTGTGTGTGCAGTAATTTTACTGGTTGAATTAGAATTCAATACATTTTTAAGCAGTCTTAAATGGACACCACAATATGCTGTTTTATTTCTTACATATTTGTCTCTCTGAAAATTAGGTCCCTATATGCAATGCACTTTTCATGACAACCTTTTTTTCCTCCATGGAATCACCAAGTGCCCATGGTGATCTGGTAAAAGAGCGCCTTTTTTTTTATTTGTTAGTTAAAATTTAAATTTATTAATGTAATTGCTACTGAATGAAAACCAAAAAATTTACTATAACTTAAATTACCTCTTAGGATGAACCATCTCTTTACTTACTTGTCATAGCTGTTTCTTTCGTTATATGCAGAGCTGCCAGATTCTCTGGAGTAGTCTTTACAGTAACATCATCTGTCAGAAGATTTTTAATTTTATATTAAAATCTTTCAAGTTCACACTAGACATTTAAAATTCCATAATACTACTCCTTAATGCTTAATTTAGACCATGTTCTGCCTCACAGTACTGAAAGAGAACATGAGGTGCTCTGTTGTGGACAATAAAACCTGTCAGCCTGAGAGACTTTCATGTGTCTCCAGCTGAATGTTAAATTTCTGCTTCCCTTGAAATTCATGTTTTCAGATGTAAACCATAATATTTCTTTGTAAAGAGCAGAGCATATGACCTTCATATTCAGTAAGACTCTTAAATGAAGTTTTCATCCTCTGACATGAGCATTCACACAATTATATCCTGATCACATATCGTGAAAAAGAGATGCTCTATTAGCTCATGTACAGGAGACTGAACAATTATAATCCTTGGGAATACACAGTTTAAGTAAATGTAAATGCAGAAGGACACTACACCATTGCACTCAACTTGCTTAAACAAGTAGTAGTTTCTTTTCTACATTCTGCATCACAGCTCTTTGAAATGATTACTTACTGGACTGATTTTATCAAATTTAGCAGGACATTGTAATTGTGTACATACGCATGTGACGGTTATCTCTATGACATTATCTCTTGCTTTTAAGTTTTCTAGGTCTCTGAATTTTCTACATGTAATTACAATTCAGGCTTATTTTAGAAATTAGTTTTAACTTAGGTATTTATATAAAGTAGAAGACTTTTCAAATTACCTGAATCAGAAACTTTCTTTATATCTGCAACCTGTAGGTCTTCTGACATATTACTTACAGAGTCCTCTTCACCTGTGTCTCCAGGCATTTCTGTGTAAATAATGCTAAATTAATTAGGGCATTGAATTTTTATACTTTATAAGAACAGCTGTGGTGTATCAAATTAAAACATCCAGTCAGCCTCAAATGCTCTTTATGCCAGCAGGCAAAGTAGATGCTTTAGCAAAATGTCTAGAAATGAAAACTGAAGAGTGAATCTTCCCCCCAGATGTTCTCACAGTTTTCAGCCAGACTGTCTTCATGTAGTGTTTTTCTTGTTTTCTCCCATTACTTTACTAACTTCTAGTCTTACATTTGGCCAACATGATATCATCCCCTCACCTCAACTAAGAGTTTAAAGTTTAATTCTGTTCTCAAACAACAAGCTTGTTTCTGGTTGTACATACCAATAAAAATGTCTTAACTCTTGGGTAATGAAGGCTCATCAATCTATTGTAATTCTGCTTTGATCATCCATTACCATTAATTGTCAATAACCACCCAAAACCAAAGGCAAACTTTGCCAGCATTCTTTGTGTTGTTCCTTTTGCTATTTTCACTGTTGTCTCACCAGTTTGGGAGTCTTGCTCCTACGGCAAATCAAACTCTGAGCTATTTGGGACCATGAGAGAAGGACAATTTAGATGTTAATTTTTTTTATTCAATATCTGTTACAAATTTCTTTTGTTCAACATCTTAATTTTTCCAGTAACATAGTCTGACTATCTCTCTTACCCATTTCTGTTATCTAAACTGGAAACAGTCTCTTCTGACATGATTTTGACTGGAATTGTCTCTCTCTATCATTTTATCCTGTCTTCATCTTTTTTTTCTCCTTTTGGTTCTCTGTTCTATTAAAAAAAGTACAGGGCAATCGCTCAATCTGACATATTACCTATAACAAAATACAAAGCTACTAGACAAAATAGTGAATTTCCATTCAGTGTTTTTTTCACCCCAGCCAATTGGTTTAATCTCTTTGTGCTTTTTGAGTTTTTTTAAGGTGTCTCTAGTGCTGGAAAACTAAAGATTTTAAATGATATGTGGGGAGGTGAAGTACTTACCTATGGAATCCTTTTCTGACTTTGCTTCTGTCCATTCTGGAGGCCTCTCACTTTCATCATTATCTGATTTACTTGCTTGTTCCATGGTGCAGTGCCCCAGAATAGCATCCAGTTCATTAAAAAATTTCATACTTCTACTTGTACTCCCTGAGTCTTGGGCACTTTTTACACTCTTGTACTCATGTTTCAGATTTTTGTATTTTGTCCTGCACTGCTTCCAGTCCCTGTCAATTCCAAACTTTTGCAGTCTAGCAGCAACCTGTTCAAATATTCTTTTATTTCTCACTGTCCCCTCCAGTTGTTGCTGGATATTTTTGTCTGACCATATGCGTATCAAAGCTCTGACTTCATTAACAGTCCAGTGTTTTCCTCCTTCATTTGCTACTGTAGGAATAAAAGCTGGTGGTTTGGAAGCCTCTACTGCTGACGCTGGATTACCTGCATTGTGTGGGGTAGGGGAGAGACACAGATATTTGTTACCTGCCTTGGGTGGTTGGGGTGGGGAAAGAACAGAGAGAATGGGAATGAAGGACACTTTTTCTCCAGAGAAAGATGGAGCAGAGGTGACATGAAAATCAAGCTATTGGTTATTAATTTGTCAGCATTTTTGTTAATTCTGATATGATTTTTGCTTTCACTTGAAGACAGATATTAAGATAGCACATGTACATGTAATTAATCTAAGAGGAACATTTCTTTCTTCTGTGTCCTAATAGACTAAATTTTTACCTGTAAGACCTTTGGGAACAACTGATGAGCTGTTTTGTCACACACTAGGGAGGAGAAGAGTACTGTTGGGAAGATGGGATGTGCTGCATGAGCACAATAATAAATGTGCCCTGAGTCACTGACACTAGCATCAAGACTTTACTTTCTGCAGTCATTCCATACTTTAGTTTTAACACACATGGAGAGATTTAACCTGGGTAAGGATCTAAAGAATCGGATGCTTCTGTCTTTACAAAGCACCCCAGTTGTGGGGAGCAGAGGAATGGAGACTTTTGCTTAAGTCAAACATTTGTGTGATAGAACCCAGTTCTCATGGCACAGAATCTGCACCTTTCTCAGGGCAGATCAATCAAAAATACTTGGGTTTTTTTAAGTGAAAGTCAGTGTGAGTTGTCTTACTCTGCAGAACTAAGGTATTTTTCATTTTCTCTAGTCTACACCTTTATTTTTTAACCTTATGAGGTAAAGGTTGCCCCTCGTGCAATAATTTAAAACATTGAAATATATATATATTTTAGTTTTTTAATGTTTCCTTGTTTCTATTTGAGAATTTGCTTTAAAACTTTGTTTTGGTTATCAGATTAGTTTGGAAAGTGATTTCTCATGCATTTTCTAAAGCTTTGCAAAAATAACTAAAAAACCCCAAACCAATTCCAGGGCATGATCAAATAAAGCAACATGAAAATGCACAGCAACTGACAGATTTTTACAGTCATACTACAGTGATAGATGCCTTTGTCAGTACATTTTTCTGGAAGAGCAAACCAGTTGATACTTTATAGTCACTGAGATGTGTGTGATGGCAATAGTATCGGACCCTTGATTGTGCACAGAGCTTCAGTTGAGCACATTTATAATAACCTGGCTGGGGACAAACTTGTCCTAGATAAAGCCATTATTTGCTAGACTCCATAATTCATTCTAGTTGTCAGTAAGTTGTTCTAACAGATAGCTTCTAGGGTTTTTTTCCTTATAGTCCTGGGTTAATCAGGACTCTGTAGCAGCCAGCTCATAGGCAGCATAGTTGAGGAGGGTAATTTTCAGGTGGCACATCAATTATTTCAATTTCAATCAGTTTCTTCATTTCTTCCTGAGGGAGTGAAAGAAAATGCTGATTTACTGGTGAATCAAACCATAGGAACTTCCACAGATGGTAACTGCCAACATCAGGTAGGCCAGAGAGGAAAGGCCTAGGGAAGATGACAAGAAGAGCGGATGAAGAATACAAGGGGGTTCTCTCTATGCTTGCCAGTCAAAGCCATAGAGCATGGGGGGCATCTGGGAGGAATAAAGTTTATTTACTTTTTGTATAAACCAGTATTTCTCACTATCACTAGTCAGTTCATTTCCAACTGAGCTCACTTTTGGTTGTGGATATTAGTTCAAATGAGTTCTGGTGACTCAGTATATTGCTTGCTAATTCTGCTGTGTGCAGAGTGGAAAACGGTGGGTTTGTTTGTTCCTCATTCCCTTTAAAAAATGCTGATTCAAAATATCCTGCCTCCAAATATCTCTTTGAAATAAGGTTGTTATGGTCAGTGCAAAAATTTTCATTATATCTTAAAAACATTTTAGTCCTAATTTGTTTTTAAAAAACGTTTAAGCAGGATTTACTTTTTTTTATCTGAAAGATGTATTTATGCTGTATTTAATCTTTATCTAAACTTCCCCAAACCTGAGAAATCTGCTGAAATAAAACCAAAATACTAGGCATTATAGATACAAAGGGGTCAACATTTTTCTTTCAGTGGTTTCTAAGATAGTGCCTGAAATTTACAGACTAGAAGAGGTACTAGGGGAGGGCATTTTAGTACTAGTACGTACTTGAGAGCCCAGGCAATTGAAGTTATTTTGCTGACTTTGTAGAAAGCAGCTTCCTCAGAACTGCAGGCTTTTCTGCTTGGCAATGTGTTGAGCACTGAGAAATAAAAACTTATTCCTGTAAAATCTGATTCAGATACTTTCTGCATGTTTTGTTTTCGTGCATGTGATGTGCATGAAGTATTTTATACATAAATGCCATGTCATGTGCAATTTTGGTCTCTTCCTTAATTTCTTCCTATGCTAGGCAAGAGGGGTGTAATATGTAACATAATAGCCATAGGCTTAGCCTGTGCCTTGTTTTCTTCCTGAATATGGCACCTTGCAGATTTTATAATTAAAGTTGTAACTGCACTGGAATGTATACTAAAGCATAGAGGGTATATAAAAAATAGAGCATGTAGGAAATTCAGGACAGCTGCTGTTCATCCAGGCAACAAATCAGCTCATCAGTTGCTTAAATCTGCCTAAAATGTGTTTATGTTTCTCCATTTCCTGTAGCTGCCCCTTGAAGGGGCTCACATCTGGGATGCTCTTCCTGTTTCTGTCTTGCCAGATTTATGCCTTTGCTTTGTAACTTTGCTGAGCAAAACTACTAGAGTTGGACATTTTCTAGATGAGTTCTGTGGTTGGTTGGACTAAAACATTGCTGACCACTCCTTGCTTGGAGAGGTGACTTTGAAGTTATGCTGGAGACCACTGCAAGTTTGGATTGCTGTGCATCTCTCTCCTGGCTCAGTCCACTCACTCATGCTGCTTTAAGCATCCATGATTTCAGAAAATGAGTTAGGGAAAAGCCACAAGCTGTCATGGGTATCCATGCTAGCATTTGGCACACTTTCCAGTGGCATTTAACAAAATTACTGAGGTTAATACAGTTCACATGATGAAGCTATAGCATGAGATGTGTTTTGCATGCAAATGGGGGTCATGCAGATGTTACATCACATCAGTGGTCAGTGTCCAGTGATGCACGACGCCACTAAGGGCTAACACTTGGCAAGGAGATGGTGCAAGAGTGTGGCTGTATTAAAGCTATGCTGATCAGAAACAGAATGGCAGTGTTTTCAAGCTGTTGGGAGTTCCCTGACACCCATGCTGCTTTTCAGTTTTTGATCTCTCTGAACCATCATACTATACCTAGTTGAACTGGTCTGGCATGAGATATAAAAAGTAGTGGATCTCCTGGAGCATCCTCATCATCTTCTAAAGAAACTGGTATTTCACCTGGGAAGGAAAGAGTTTTTTAGGTGAAAAATAGGTATGGACTAAATTAGCTTAAATTAGTTTAAAGTGTCCATACACCATGAGAGGATCTTTCACTTGGAAAGCTCGACACTTAATTTGTAGTTAAATTAAATTTTAAATTAATTTAGCCTGTCCCTATAAGAGGGACATAAGTTATAGGAGGCAAATCATTTTATATCTTGTATATGAAGCCTGTTTGAAATGCTTTTTAAAATTCTGGTTAAAACTAACTTGATTCTAGTGACTTGTATGCTCTTCTGACTCAGTATTCAGAGTAAAGTAGATAAAGTAGGAGACATACAAATAAAGGCAGACTTTGCACAGAGAGTCATAAATCACACATCTATTTATGTAAAAAAAAGAAATTCCTAGAAGAGCATGAAGTAAACAAGGCTGTTCTGCAAAGAGCTCTGGAAATCAATGGAATTCATTAATGGTATGGGGAGAGAACCAAAATATTCATTGTGACTTGACAACAGACATATTTGTAGCTGGCAGGATTAAGTCTAGCTTTTTTTCCAGCATAGCATTTTAAACAATGTATTGTTTAAAAAGGAACATCATAGCAATTGCTGTGTAAGTTTAAAAAGCAGTATATGTATGTCGGGTTCAGAACTCGCTACATTTTCAAGGAGTACAGACCTGTAAGTTGTCCTGTGCTAGTGTGCTGTTTTCAACATACCATGTTGACAGGAGGTTTGAAATATTGATTCCTTGTACAGGGGCCGAGCTTCTGTGAGCTCCAGCCAGGCAGAGCACCCAGATCAAAGCTCGCAGCAGCTCTGCAGGAGTTCGTCACGGGGAGCAGTAATGAGGTGCGGTTAGGATGCAGCCTCCTACCCCTGACGTCGGTGAAACTGAAAACTGCGTTTGAAAGCATTATCCTAAATCCTCCTGACTTTCAGCAAGGCTCACGATGACTCACAGATGCAGTGGCCTGATCTCTGACTGCTCCCTGCTGTCTGCCTCACTTCCCTAGCAGGAGCTGCTGCTCACGCCTCCACCTCCAGCGGCAGGACTGGCATTTCAGCCGCTCAAGAGCAGCAAATCAAACCAGGGAGAGGAGAATAAATTCCCTGCTGGAAGGCTTCTGAGTGTGCATGAGCAAGGTTAATTACGTTGTTATATTAAAAGAGAAACTTTCTTTATTTTTAGTAAGAACAGTTACCACAAAAAGATACTACTATACCAGAAAAGCTACTCAATAAAAGTATTGCACACTTGTTTCAAAAAACTATATAAAATACTGTCAGTGACATATTGAAAGTGCAGACATGGAAAACCATGTGTAAGTGGCACTTTTATGTCAGCATTTCTGAAGGATCTATCTGCATTTTAGCAGCTGTTTTCTACCAGTCATTGCTGATGCATTTCTGCTCAGTGGTAATCTTTCTGCATTTGCTGAGGTAAAGTGAAGGTCAAGCAAGGTGACCAGTGCCTTGATATTTAAAAATAAAGAAAGAAATATAAAAAGTGTAAGTAGCTTGAATTACTAGGCAAGTATTTTGTAAATAATGTATTTATTTTATTAATACTTGATTCAACTTGATTAACAAAATGGGAAGGTCATTCATTTGATCTCTAATGAAAGATACCATTTTTCATAGCACATCATCAGTTTACGTAGATTTTATTGTTTGTTGATAAGTGCAATAATACACACACTATACAAGTGAATGTGTTGATTTGTATCTTTTTTAATGATTATTTAAGCTACAACTCTGCCTCTGAAATGTGTTTTGGGAGGACAGCATGAACCTCTCTGCCTACATTTCTGCATGTGCTTATGCATAAAGTGTTACCTTTTAAGAACAAGCTGGGAACTGGTGTGTGTTGCTACCGTTTTGTCCTGAGACACCTCTCTCAGATTTGATTAAGATATTCAATAATAATTTCTTCAAATACACTTTCAAAAGAAAACGGATTCTACCACATATGAAAAATCCTGAGAGGAACACTACTGAAATACCATTCAGTCCTATAAAAAAGTAGTCTTTTTTCTCCCCCTCCCCAGCAATCTCCCAGTAGCTGACGTGCTTTGCATCTTTACATTAAGCATGCATAGGAATATTGAGACTGAGGCTAAGCAGAATGGTAAATATACAGTGAATTATTTGGGAACATGCCCTGTCCCCTGTCATGCTTTTTAAGAAGACAAATCAGTATAGCTACCAATTTCTTAAAATAAAATAAGATGTTCATGGTGGAGACGTATTATTACCGGGTTTAGTTTGATGATGGCATTTTGCTCTTACTACCCAAGCTGTAAGCCTGGACATCCTGGATTCCTCCAGACCCCTCAAAATGAGATGTCTTTGCCTCTTCTCAAAGAGGAGAGGGACCATTTTTCTCTCCTCTCCTGTAACACCCTGTGTTTGAAAGGGAGAAGCCCAGGAGGAGGGCTGCAGTCGCTGCTGGGGCAGGAGTAGGGGGCTGCCTTTGCCTGTGCCAGGAATTGCCTTTCCCTCTGTGGGAGTGACACTGGCAGCTCTGTCCCTGCAAAAGGACTTGAGAGCATCAGCTGCAGAGCCACTGATGCCAGTTCTGCCTTACAAGTGCTTTTCAAAGTACTGGGCTGGGCAGGCATCATACTCTGACTGCAGGTGAAATAGGACTGGGCCTCTAGTACAGTGTTTGTTGCTTGACTTGCATTCTTAAATAAGAAAGTTGATGATCTCACAGCTGTTCCCTCAGCCCCTTGTTGCAGATGTATGCATGCATTCATGCATAGCTGCAGGACACATTTCTATCTTCGTGTGCTTTTGTTGTGGCTCAATTAGTGTGGTTGTTGTAAAAGTCTTTGCATTTCAATTTTTGCATTAGTGTTGCAGTATTACAGTTAGCTGCATTTAATTTTTGTTTATCCATAAAACTTGTTTGGTTTTATTTTTCTGGAGGGAGTAAAAGAAGTGCTTGTGCAATCAAGAGGTATATTTAATTATACCACCTTTAAAACCAGAGTGTCCTAGTGCTTCAAAACAAGGCATGTCTCACCCAGGGGTAATTATTTTTATAGATACTATAGTTCGGGATTCACAATTGAAATTAACTTTTGCTGATGTAAATTTGCTAGAGGCCTAAAGCAGATGAGAATCAGGATTACCAGGTGCAAACTGCATCAAAACACAGGATAATCTAATGCCAGATCCTCAGATGTAGGACACTATCTTAATTTCACATAGTCCTCAAAGTATAC
The DNA here is from genome assembly GCA_018697195.1 of Certhia americana. NCBI lineage: Eukaryota > Metazoa > Chordata > Aves > Passeriformes > Certhiidae > Certhia > Certhia americana. The sequence continues at coordinate 38,680,842 of CM031860.1, forward strand.
CAGCTTGTATTTGTCTCAGTTCTGCAAGTTTAAAAATAAAAATTCACAGTGCAGAGAGCACATTACAATATTATAAAACTGCCATTTTAATTTGAAGTGACTTTGACAGATTAGAGGCTTTTTGATAGTGATGACAAGGTCAAGCTTTTTGTTAAGGTAAAAAATGGCAATGAAAAATGGCAATTTCTTTTCCTCAGATCTGTAAAACAGCATTGTAGAGGGAGACGTGGAATGGTACAAGGACAAGCTCAATGTCCAACTCCTTTCTATGCCTTTGACAATATCCCCTGGTAATAATGTTGAGTTTCTTGTTTTCTTAAAAAAGATTCACAGTCTTAATTAATGTAAATTGTTACATACAATGGGAACAAATTAAGCTTTTCATTTCTCTTTTCAGTCATCTTATTTTGGTACCTATAACTATCATTGGGGCTTATGCTTCACTGACATTTAGGATGTGACAAGGAGATTTGAGTGATGTCAAACAGCAGATTGACCCTAATGAAATGTTAAGCAGAGCTTAAATGCATATGTAGAGAAGGTTGAATAAAACAAGAGATGCAAATAATTTAGTAAAACCAACTTCAGAATAAAGGCAGCTGTACTCACTTGGTCTGCCGCAAAATAGTCTGATAAATATGATAATTTTTACTTTCACTGCTAAACTAGAGTTTTTAATGAGAGATTATTAAGCATCTGTTTCTTGAATATTTAAGTAAAACTGCTTATAAAATAATTTACCTTAAGTCATCACACCTAAATATCAAGCTGATATATATATGAGAAATAAGAATAAAAATCCTAAATTTCACTTGTATCACAACAAATAACGATTTTTACAACAGTCTGACAGTTTCAACCTTTTCTTTTTTCTTTACGTTTACATGTGAATTGGAGCACAAAAAAATCTGCTTCCAAAGTACCGCAAATGAAAGGCAAAGGGAAAGAAAGCAGCTTATTTTAATTCAGCATTTCCACCCAGTGCAGGAGCCTGAACACTCGCAAGTACTCACCGAGGCTGCAATACAGGCAGTTAGCATAATTTTGCTGGAATTACGCTGTATTTACAGACTTCGACACTGGTGGGTGCTAACATTTTATTCCCCTGCGTGAGGCGAGCATCCAGTCACTTCTAACAGCGCTGCCGGGGCTGAGCAGCCTCCGCTCCAGCGCCAGCCAAGTCGCGCTTCGGTTTTGTTCCCTTTGGGTTTTAAGCAAAGAGAGAAAAATAGAAGCAAAAATATTTTTTTTTTACCTTGCGTGCTGTCTGTTGTGGGGCTTGTGTTCAGCTGCGTCTCAGTCGCAGAACACCTGCCGTTTTCTTCTGCTGCTAATTGTGTGACAGGCTCATATCGCAATATGGCATCCAGATCATGGAAAAACTTCATGGTTTTAGTGACATCCCCAGAGTTGTGGGCATATTTAACCGTTCTGTATTCGTACTTCAGGTTTTTGTACTTTGCACGGCACTGTTTCCAGTCCCTGCACACTCCCAACTCCTGTAACCTTTTAGCAATGTAGATAAATATTCCTTTATTCCTCAGCGTGCCGTGCAGTTGCTTTCTGATATTTTTTTCTGACCAGACGCTTAACAAGGCTTTAACCTCCTCCTCAGTCCAATGCTTCCCGGCTCCACTCTCCATGTTGAAAGTGACCTGGAAATGATTCACTATTTCTAGCCAAGATTTTGTTTCCTAGGAAACCAGACGGCTGGTTGTCAGTAAGCTCCGCCGAGATGAAAGGATCTAGTTTTACTGGCTCAAGCTGCCTGAGGGGAGTAACTTGAGACACTGCCAAATAAACGGGCTCGGCGCTGGAGCCCGGCGACGGAAGCGGCTCTGCCGGCGGGGAGGGGAGACCTCGGCCGGGCCGGGCCGGCCCGGGGCTGCTGTGACTCTTCTTCGGCAGTCAGTGCGGGCACCAGGGTGTGAGAAGAGAGATAAAAAGAGTCTGTTTCGTTCCTTTAAAAAAAACCCTAATCCAACAAAACAAAGCATCGTCACACCCCCCCCCCCCCCCGCCTTGAGCCTGGCCTCTGCCGGGAGGCCCCGGGCAGTCCCCGCTCTGGAGGGGGCACGGCACCGAGCATTCCCCACAAGGGTCGCGTCTAGGATCGTCCTGTCCTACATCTTAGCATCTTGGTGTGCTGTTTGCTTCTGAAATGGGAGCCGTAGAAACACGTTTTATATATTAGTGATGTTTTTATAAAAGCTGGCGTACTTAAAAGTCTGGCTCAACTGGTAAAGTGGTGTAGGCATTGTGGTAATGACACTGAGATCCCATGTCTTCTGTCAGTGCTAAATGAAAGATGTAATCCAATGCCTTCACCAGGGCCTTCATTGGGGTGTCTGCTTCCCTCTTTCTAGTGATATAGTTACTATTTAAAGAGACCGTGACAGTTTTAAAATGGAAATTTCCTGTAATATTAACATTGTAATTACAAGTGGCTGAATGCAGTACATCAACCCTTAAGTCTTACTACCAGTCCTCGTGTTTATAGATAGAATATCTTCCTGAGTTAAAGTAAATGGCTTTAAGAATGTCCACATCTCTGATTATCTTCTTTGAAGAAAATGGGTCACTAACAGGGTAAATTTTTTCAGATATGTGGGAAGTTTGGTTTGTTTTGCTTTCTGTAAGCAAGTGTTCTTTAAAACTTTTGCTTTACATCCAGCTGAGACTAGTAATAAAAGGATTTTATGAACTGGAGAAAATTGGTAAATGAGCATGTCGGTTGTAGATTAGAATCCATTCTATTGATTTTGTGCCAAATTTTATTGTTGCTTATAATAAATAATTCCAGTGACTTCAACTTGAGTTAAACCAGTCCAGTGCTCAAATAGTACGTTAGTTGTCCTTCCCTTTTTAAGAAAAACATTCTTCCTATTCAGACATTATTATATATGAGAGTGGGCAGGAACTCACCCATCCACCAAAGTCCTAATGAGTATTACAGGCGCATGTAGGCACATAGCAGTTTTGTTATAGGCAACGCTGCCTTATTTCAGGAAGTCTTTTAAAGGGAGACAGAGCAGCCTGCACTGTTATCCACAAAAAAAAAACCCAAAAAAAAAATCCAGCCTGCAAACCAAACCTTTTCAATGGATAAGATCTGTATTACAAACTGTGGGCAGGTGCACAGTGTTGTGCCTGCCTTGGGCAGGACAGCATCAGGGCATCTGGGGTACACCCAGGGGACCCAGCAGGGGGAAGGGCTGAGGAGGACAGGCAGTAGGGACAGGGAAATTACATGTATTTCAGCTGAATCAGCTCTTCTGCTCAACAAAGCACAACTGCCAGCGCAACGCTGATGTGCTGTAAGAGAAGGATTTTCTTGTAAGACAAGAGAAAATTGTCTGTTTGCAAAGACACTTGTACATCAGACTTGTTTTGCCTGAGTTCAGAAGCTGAGAGGCCCAACATTAGGTTTATGCACTCAGATGCTTTCGTAAGAGAGTCTGTGTAGCTTTTAGAGGTGTAAATGCTAGCTTGTCTGCCTAAGTGCAAAAATGCAAAAGCTTCTGCATAGGTGATTGGTGGAAAAGACAATCCATTCCCCTAAGCAACTCCATCAGTTTTAATAACATCTCACAATCCAAAGCAAAATAGCAAAATAGCACTATAGAACCTAGTACGATCGCCTAGACGGTTAGGCCTCTAAAAATGGCTTTTCCAGTTAAGCATCTGTTTTTACGTTATGCCTGAATTGAAACTGAAGTCCAGTAAGAGCCTGAGCCAGTGCTTATTAATGGAAGGATTACTGCTGATTTTAGTGGACTTAGGCAGAAACCTTATGTGACTGTCTTGAATTAAAGCATAACACAGGCAAGAGATCTGCAATCAACACAGCAATTATAAGTCTGTAAAATAAAACAACAAGTAAGCCTACATTAAAAGAACACCTAACCATTGGATGTTAAAGTGTTTCATAATTATGTCAGTGCTTTATGTTAATTTTGTTTTGTCCTTAGGGGCCAGGAGAGTGCTGGAATTGTGACAAGTGATGGCGAATCATCCCAGGCGTTCAAAGTGCACAAGGTAAAATGCAAATAAATGTTTTGTATTAAGCGAGATTAATCTTAAGTGAGATAGGTCTAAGTTAGTTTCTGCTAAGAAACTGTGTAGTGAAAGAAAAAGTAACATTTGATGGGCTGTTTTGATTTTGTCAGTGAGAGTATCTCATTTTGTTACCTGTTTTGAGTGTATGCTTAAAACAAACCTGCCAAGGATATCCTGATAAGTGTTTCTGTGCAGACACACAGAAGTTACCCAGAGCATGCTAATGATATCACAAAAACTTTTTTACCAAAGTCATCCTGCACCTCAGGTGTTAACTCTGCAGATTTGGAAGAACATTGATGCTCTTCTTGATCTCAAAAAGAAAAACAAATACTTCTACAGACTATGCACAAGGAAATGGATGACTAAATCTTACATTAGTGAGACTCAAGGAAGTGGTAACTGCTTTACCTATAGGTAGCAAGAAACAGAATCTAAGACAGAATGGAGGCCTGAGAAGGTCACAGAGACCTTCTCAAACTGAGAGAATCATGGGGAATGTTACAACACACATAATGACCACAGCCTTAAAAGTATCTATTTTTAGCCAGGGAATAGATTGTTCCATGAAAATCCTCAGCATAAAAATGCAGATTGCTTTATTTTAAAACAGGACTAAAGGGATCTGATATACCACTGTGATACCTACTCAGCTTCCTTCTTTCCAGTGTCTTTCAGGTTATTTGCCTTTTTCTTAAAGTTCCATTAATACTCTATCAGCATTAAGCAGAAGAACTTAGAAAGTCACCCAGAAAATAAAACTAAACAGAACCTTTCTTTTCTTTTTCTCCCAAAGGGAATGGGTCTTATAAATCACGTCTTCAATGCAGACAGCCTGAAGAAGCTGTACCCTTCAAACCTTGGTATTGGGCACACAAGGTACTCCACCTCAGGAATTTCTGAGCTGCAGAACTGCCAGCCTTTTGTTGTAGAGACACTTCATGGGAAGATTGCTGTGGCACACAATGGGGAGCTAACAAATGCTGCACAACTCAGAAGGAAGGTTAGTACCCTTCTTTGGGGGCTCTGGTATTGTTTGTTTCTGAGTGTGAAGAAGAAATGAGCAATACCGTTGCTGTGACTTTTCCTTAATACTAAATTGTTTGAGGTTATGAAAGTGCTCCCTAATCAAAACAGATAATTTTGGGGGGAAAAAATCCTGTGAAGGGGATTCTGCCTTGATATCTCTTTCTGGATCTGTTATAGGCAATTTCATATTTGTTCTTCCATATTTTAACTCTCTTCCCAGAACATGTACAAAGCTAATTAAATGGCACAAACATGAATTTATGCCCTGAACATCGGTGGCATTAATTTTGGTTGCATGTGGAACAAAGGAATGAGAGGAAAAAGGAAAAATGTAGTACTAGTGTAGAAAGAAGATTGTCCAACCTCATTTTACATAGTTGGTTTGTTGAAAGAAACTTGTCATTATTATGCTGTGATTACCTGAAGCACTGCAAAACATTTGTTCATTGCCCCAAGGTGTTGTTAGGTTCGAATCTGAGCAGTGTGATGTGAGATTGTTTTTTTAAACGCTGGTAACACTTTCGGTGTGTGTCTTGGAAGCTTATGCGGCACGGTGTGGGACTGTCGACCAGTTCTGACAGTGAACTGATCACCCAGCTGCTGGCCTTCACACCTCCGCTGGAAAACGATGACACGGCCGACTGGGTGGCAAGGTGAGGAGCATGGGCTTCACAATCAACAGCAGCCATTAAACCTCAGCATGATGTGCAGCTGCAAATGCACACAGCTGTTTGGGTGACACACAGTTATGTTCACCTATGTCTCGTTCCAGAATAAAAAACTTAATGAAGGAAACTCCAACTTCATATTCATTGCTAATTATGCATAAAGACATAATCTATGCAGTACGTGATCCATATGGGAACCGCCCGCTCTGCATCGGTCGCCTTATTCCAGTAGGGGACATGAATGGAAGAGGTAAACTATATATATGTATACATACGTATATATATATGTGAATGAATCTCCATATGTATATGCATAGTCTGTGCGTGAAATCACTGATATAAGTAACTAAAGCTACAGTTACTGAGGTGTAAGTAGGAATACGTGATGCAAAAATCAGTTTTGAAAGATCAAAGAAAGTTGGTAAGGAAAAAATCATCCATAGGAAGCATGCAAAATTCCATTCCCAGATGCAGGGAATCTTCGTGGCCTAATGATAGCCACAATTTGGCAGCCCAACTGTAATACAGTTGAAATAATTCTCATTGCTTAAACAGGAAAGCAGGGGTGAACAGAATCACAGAAGGGTTGAGGTTGGAAGTGAGCTCTGAAGGTCATTGGTTCCAAATCCCCTGCTCAAGCCAGGCCATGTAAAACCAGTTGCTCAGGACAATGTCTAGAAATAAGTGTGGTTCCTTCCTTTTTTCTCCCATAATAAGGTGGGAAAAAAAGTGCTGGATTACTTGCAATGTGTCTCTGAATTCAAAGCAACACAGTCATATGTAGTGACTGGACCATTACGCAGTCAGTTTATGGGAAAAATTCCTTGTGTTCGTGTTCATCCTGCAAAACAATAATTTTCCATTAAGTGAGATTAAAATATCTTCTTGTTTGAAATGAAAATAATTCAAAGGCAAAGCAGTAAATGCTTCCATATCTTCAGAAAACTGAGTAATTTTAACCAGGAGAAAAATTGCCAAGATTTTTTAAGTATATAGACATTCCTATCTTATGTGACACAATTAGATCTTTCCTGTGGTTGACTCTCAAATTCTTACTGGAATTCAATCCAGCATCCATTGTAATCAAAAGCATCTATCTATCAACCTGTTTGGCACAGGAAACTAGGAGTTCCTTGTGTGAACAAAAAAAATTATGTCTATCTAAAGTCATTGAACTAGAATTTGAAAAGCTTGAAATAGTGAAGGGTTAATAGAGGTAGTTACCTGAACTGTCTCTCTTCATGAGCTGTGAATACAATGCTGTTACTTCCACTTCTGCCCAGAACAGGTTTATGATGTTTATTTTGTGGATTTTTCTGGGATTTTTTTAAATAATAGAAAGGTGAAAACAGTGGGACGCTATACCTTTTAGTTAGAAATTATGATAGTCTTTAGTTGCACATTTGGCTACCATAGGAAGCCAGACACTGCAGCAAAAATGCAATTGTGGGGGGTCATGGTGGCAAAAACTGGGGACTCTAACTGAAATCTTTTATTTCAGGAAAAGATAACACTGAAACAGAAGGATGGGTTGTCTCTTCCGAATCCTGTAGCTTTTTGTCTATCGGCGCAGAGTAAGTGGCCTGATTCTGACCTTATCTGAAGGCTCTTCTTAGGCAGTGATTGAACATTAAATCCCAAGTTGCCAAATACCATAATTATAACAACATGAAAGACACCAAGGTTTAGTTTGCTGTGGAGGATGTTTTTGCTAGTCCTAGTTTTTGCCAGTTTATTTTCTCAAAGAGGCAATTGTAAAAAAAGAATTATGTGTGCAGAAAGTAACAGTATTTACACTATCACAAAGTATCTAACTATCACAAAGTAAATGCCTCTTACTTGTTGCATTATACCTGATTATTTTGTCCTTATTTTCAGCAGCATAGTTGAATTACAAAATAATTCTTCACCTACAGAAAAGTTACACTGGTAGCTCACAGGTTGAAATAACCTGAGTTGTAGCATATGCTGTCTAGTAAGCTGGCCTCCTTGTTAGAAAATAACTGTTTTCTGAAACTTCTTTGAAATTTCTGTTAAGAAAAGCTCACTACATAAGACAATCAGCTGAATCCTGTGTGTTTTCAGTAAAGCAATTTTCTCTAAAATTCTGCTGTAGCTAGTACTACCTGCTACTGCAAGTGTCTGACCAGTGAATAAACACAGATTTGCTCACCTGTGATTTGTATCTCCACAATATTTAAGTATTTTAGGATAGATTTAGATGTTACAATAGCCACCTGAGGACTCACTAAAGGATCTAGAAAAATGTTTAATAAGGTTAAACACTTTAATATAATCTAGCTAAACTATTCCATACTTAAACCTAATTATTCCATACTTCTGCAGATTTGAGAAATAGAAGGTGCATTTCTAGTCAGCTTTATGTCATTTGGGGGTAGCTATCAGTCATCTCTAGATATATCTCTAGACTTGGCTTGAGAGGCAGAATTATTTTGGCGACTACCTCTATTCTTGATTATATTTCTTCTATTGCACTGTAAGGTTTATTAGCTTTCATAGAAAACCTCTCTTGTATTGATGCAGGACTATATTATCAAAATATATTCTATTTCAATTAAGCCTGTAGAGTATGTCTCACACACAATTCACACACAAATACCATAATTCTCTGCTAGTAAGTTTAGCATTTTTATTTAGTTTATTGCTTTTGGATATTAATTCCAACTCTTTTAGTAAGGGTCAGTTGTCTTAGCATGTTGGTCTTAAAACGCTTCAGATCAAATCCTAAGATGGAAGTGAGATGTCATACTAGGATGTTCAAAAACATTTGACTCTTGTTTGTACTTCAAAACTATCATCCAGCTTCAGGAAATTTCTAAGTTCTCTGTATTTCTTTTTCAAGGTACTATCGGGAGGTCCTTCCAGGAGAGATTGTGAAAATATCCAGACATGACGTCCAGACACTGGATGTTGTACGAAGATCTGAGGGAGATCCGTCAGCATTCTGCATCTTTGAATATGTTTATTTTGCAAGACCAGACAGTATTTTTGAAGGTACAAAAATGTCACATACAGAGCTCTTCTCTAAATAGTTTAAGATGTTATCCTGGTGCACAATGCCTCTGGGATCATAGTAGAGTAGCACTGAATACAAGCTTACAGAGCACAGCTGGGACAGAATGGGCTGGCAAAGCTTTTGAGATAAAACTCATCAGGAGGAGTTATAAGGAGATGTAACTTCACCTCCCTGTTTCTGGATGTGGATACAGCCTGAGATGGGCTGCCTGCATACTCCTGCAGGAGGGATGAAAAGGGCATGAACATGATTAAGATAGATGAAATATCTTTTACAAGTGAGAGACTGAAGAAAGGAACTTTTTCTTAGCAATAAGTGTCATTTCAGGAAGATGCTTGTAATTTAACTCGTAAATCTATGCATTATCTATCTACTTGGCATTGTCAGTGTAATGCTTTTATTATTATTTCAATAGAAGCCCTCAAAATACTAGCCAGGATTCTCATAATTTGCAAACAACCTCGTTGTTGCTTTCTTAGGGACATGCTATCCATTGATCCAGTACAATCCCCACCCTTATAAAGCCAGTGTCACCCCAAATTCCTTTTCTTTCACGATCACCTTACCCTTCAGTATCCTCACTTCTCACATTCCTTAGTACTGCTGCTGTAGCTTTTGCTATGCCTCATGTCATCGCAGTACTTTCAGTCCTTTCCCAAGTTGCAAAGTTTTTAGGAACTTAAAAGCTTTTGAGTCCTCTTATGCCCTTACTAAATTCAGGGTGACTTTTGCCAACTGATTCAAAGTCAGTAAGTGGACAGAAGCAGACAGAAGGTTTGCATAAATTTTGTCTGGTGGAAAAAGCAGTCTAAAAATAGAATATGCACGTTATGAACAGGCAGGCATAATTTCTATGTCTTTCCTCCTGCAGACAGATTTTGTAACATCTACAGGATCTTTAAGTTAGTTAGCCAGTCAGGGTAACTGGGTAACTGGATTTTAATTCTTCACGTAGTGAACATCCACAAATTTGAATGTTAGAATGTGACATTATGGAAGGAAATAAAGAATGACCTTATGCAGGTGACTGCTTATTAGCTCTGGAACTTTTCTCACTGACTCTCTGCCTACAGCTTGACACAAAAATTCGTACAGAAAACTGAGAGGAAATCTGAATCATGCATACCAAGGAAAACACTTCTTTCTGTTCTTAGGTCAGATGGTGTATTCAGTCCGCAGAAGATGTGGGCAGCAGCTTGCTATTGAAGCACCTGTGGAAGCAGACCTGGTCAGCACTGTTCCAGAGTCTGCAACCCCAGCAGCTCTTGGTTATGCTCAGAAGGTATATGTTACCTTGCTTTTTTCCCCCCAGGCATAGTTATACACATGTCTTTGTGTAATGGACTATAATGATGTGGGCTGTTAGAGTTGCATATTGATAAAGCTCTGTATCTTCAGTAGGCAGGCTACTCATACTATTCAGTCACCTGCCTTGTTTTTTCTGTCATTATTCCTCTATATTTAGGTATTTAAAGGCTTTTTGGTTACTGTGAAGCCATACTAAGTCCTAAGGTTGCTTTAAAAAAAAGTAACTAAGATTAACAAGTCCTTCAATATTAATTCTGTTTAACTGTCTCCTGTTTGCAGTGTGGACTACCATATGTTGAAGTACTCTGTAAAAATCGGTATGTAGGGAGAACATTTATCCAGCCAAATATGAGGTTACGGCAGCTTGGTGTTGCGAAGAAGTTTGGTGTTCTGTCTGATAATTTCAAAGGCAAACGAGTTGTTATCATTGATGATTCCATTGTGAGAGGCAATACCATTTCACCCATAATAAAACTACTGAGAGAATCAGGAGCCAAAGAGGTAAGTTAATTTTAAGTCAGTACAATACAGATATAAGTAGAAGTTGATGGGAGGTTAAAGCACAGAGGCTTGTCTTCATTTGTACTGTACTTTGTTGCCTTATTTAAAAGGGCAAATGTGGACAAAAACAATGGCTAGTGTGTGTTTATTGTGAAGATAGGTTAAGAAGGTTCTTCTGTATGAGTGTGACTGTTGGGTGATTGAGGTGACAGGAACAGGTCTCCACTTACAAAGCACTATCTGGCAAATAAAAAAGCAATGGAATAAAAATTAGTTAAGATCAGAAAACCAGTTATTCGTGATGTGTGACTTGTAGAAGTGCAAAAAGAACAACCATATACTGCTGTAAATACCACATATCTTAAGTCACAAGAGCATCATTTTTTTAATCGATGAAGATTTTTTAAGCAAAACAGTGTGCAAGTCACTGGAGCAAAAATGTCCTGTATGTTTGATTTTGTAAGCTGAAACTTGTTTATCAAGAACTGAACACCATAGGAGAGAAGTAAAATCAGGGTGGAACCTTCTAAGAACATTAGGAAATACTATAAAAAATAAGTTCTAAAACTGCCTTACCTTCTCCTGCTGTGTTGGCATCTGAAAAAAGTTATCTTACTTTTGACCCTTCAATGAATTCTGTGCAGCGCTGTGTTCTGGTCATTATCATTGTGCAGAATTGAGACTTTGCTATTATGTTATGATCTGCTGACCATCAACTTATATCAGATGTTTTGAAACTTTTTATTCAGGTGCACATCCGTGTAGCTTCACCTCCCATAAGATTTCCTTGTTACATGGGAATAAACATTCCAACTAAAGAAGAACTCATCGCCAATAGACCTGAATTTCATGATCTTGCAAACTATATAGGTAAATGCTATTTTCTTTTTTTTTTTTTTTTTTGCTTGTAAGAGTTGTTAACTGTATTTTGCAATGTATTTCAACATCGAGGCACCAGTGGCAAAACTGACTAATGAACTGTAAGGTTGGTAAGCCAGGTTTCTGCATTGTGGGTACTCTATGGATCAAACTAATCCAGTAACATAAATTTTTTTTAACACAGTTAGGGAGCTATATTTTTCAAAACAATAGAAAGTATTAGAATAATTGCCTAAGTTTCAAATAAAGTATGACAACAAAGCTTTCCAATACTTAAAAGCTCCTTCTGAGAAACTTTACAAAAAGGAGCTACTGCAGTCAAAATACTAGGAAGAAAGTAGTGAAAATCTGTCCTATAATGAAAAGTGGATGCAGTTGCATGAGATATTCATAAAAATATATTCAGAATTTGTAAACATTCACAGAATTTTCTACAAATTGACATTTAAGTAAATAATTTTAACTGCATTATATATTTTTCTTTGAAAGAAAGGATATTTGAAACCAATCAAAGAATGTTAAAAACGTTCTGAAATTTTGAGTTGTGTTTGCAGCAGAACAAAAGAAAGACGGACAGTTTATGTTTATTGTAAACTCAGATTTCCTGTGTTAAATACTTACTTTCGCTGTCTAATACTGTGATGAAATTTTTTGATGGTGTATGGAAATATTTCAAGTTTGTAGGATCTTGTTTTTAAGTATTATTCACCACATGAGTGCAAAGGATAGAAAACTAATGATATGAAAAGGCTATCAAACATTCCTACTGCTAGAAAATTTGCATGAATTGCATAATGATTTTTTTTAACATGCTAGTCTTCCCCTCCTCCAGGTCCCATAGAGGTTTGGTAGTCCTTGGTACTCAGATTTGTGAAGCACTAGCCACACACACATCTACTTCCAGACCTGAACTAAGGTTAACTCCAGGAGACTATGGGGAGTTCAGGGAGTCTTAGTACACACTCAGGACTTCGCTTCTGTTTTTGCACTTACGTGTCATGTATTTGTTCCAAACAGAACCTTCTGTCTCGATTTCAGTGAGTCTGCTCCCTACACAAAGCATTTGAGAAGGGCAAGAATACTACAGTCTTAAATTCTTTCAGTCATTCTCTTTCATAATTCATATGATAGTGTGACTGCATTTCCAAAGAGCGTTGCATTTGGTACAATATTGCAGCTTTAACTGATGACCCTTTATTTCCTCTAGGAGCAGACAGTGTTGTCTATCTTTCTGTGGAAGGGCTGGTATCATCTGTGCAAGAAAGCATCAAAGCAAGACAAGACAACAACCCTAAAACCCACAAGTCATTTATGGGAAAGCTTGGTCATTGCACAGCGTGTCTCACTGGAGACTATCCCGTTGAGCTAGAATGGTGAACTCTCAGTGGATGGACATCAGTTCATATGTTGTTGAATGTACCTTTTCAATGATGCCTTCTTGCTAAATTGCCTTCTTGCATTTAGATCAAACAGAAGCCTTATGACAGCTAACTAATTACTGTTACTAAAACACATCTTTAAGCAAAGACTTAAAAGAAAGTCTGATGTGCTGATGAAAACAATATAAGCAGGTTAAAATACAGAATCATTGTTTTGATGCACAGTTGTGCCTTCTATTTTCTCAAAAAACGCTATAACAACCAAAGTTTTTTTAATTATGTAGAAGTCTCAGAGTTTGTTGTTTTGGTCTTGGCCTAAAAGCCTCCCCCATTAGACTTGTTCACAAACACAAATTGTGTGAGGATGTAATTTCAAATCATCAAAGTCTTAATGCAAAAGTATCTGAAGTTTGCTTTTCTCCTTAGGAAAAATACCAGATTCTGAAGAATGAAATTGCTTCCTCAGCAGTTGTTGCTTAGGCTTTTTAAGAATAGAATTATGTAACTTTTAAAAAAGGCATACAGCCTTTTTTAATTGAGGCCTTTGTAACAGATTCTATGCACATGATGTCTAATATAATTTTTGAAAATGAAGACTCAGGGAAATGCTCAGCCAAAAGCTCTCTAGTTTTGTAACTTTAAAATTCTGGTTTAAAAGTCGTGTAATTACATTATCTTTATGTGCTTCTATCAATTGCCAATACAGTGTGGAAGAACTAAAAAATACTTGGCACTGCCATTCTTTTTTCTGTTTTACGCCTTGTTTTCTCTGGGATAAGTCTGACATTTTCTGAAGTGTACTTTTCATTTGTCAACATCCAAAGTAAACTAAAAAAAAAACCCCAACTTTCCATACTTAACAGTAAAAATGATACAACAAATGAAGATTATGAATTGTTTGGATATAGTCTTATTTTACTACATTACTGCTGTTAGAATAAATGTAATGTTTAAAAAAGCTCAAGGGTTCTGAAGAACCATTAGCTGTTAAATGCATTGTTTTCAGTAGGTCACAATTACACAGTTACTGGTATACAGGAAGATCACTTGGACAATGAACCACTAGCTGAAAATGGAAAAGCACCTTTTCAAAATTATTGCAAATTTCCGCACAATTTTAGAAACATTTTGTATACCTCAGTCTTTCTCACTGAATACCAGCAACTTAATTTTAGATTTTCTATTTAATGTTGTGTTTTTTGGCCTTATAATTGTTTGTGACACTGTTAAAAGAAATAAATAGAAAAGTTTAAGAGCTTCTTCCTTCCCCATCATCTTCTATATAGTTGAGAATGACAGGATTGCTAATAAAATTCACAACAGAGTTTTATGTGGCAATTTATTGTAGCAATTGTGCCTGATTGACAATCACAACACAAAAGTCCTAGTTTGAAAAAGCATGTAAATACACATGCTCTAATGAAGTCTAGACTGTGACTTGTGCAGTGGAATCAGAAGCTACTTGCAGGCAAACCTATGGGAGAACCTAGATGTGATGGGGCTCTTTCTTCACTGCTTCACCAGCACCCAGATCTGCATATTGGGGCATATAAGTGGATCTCTTCTAAGATCTTAGAGAGCAAGTTTGGGTTTTTAACAGAACCTTATCAGTTCATCTGGACAGTAAACTGAACAAAGCCAGAACAGGGTGGACACTGACCACCTCCTCTTCCAAGTTAACCAGGAAGGAGTGTGAAAAAAACAGAAAAACTGTTGTGAATATTTTTCACTGTTCTTTTCCACCCTCTAAAGGAAAACATTTTTAGAAGGGCTAAATTGAGCTCTTAGATTACAAATACATGTGAGGAGCCGTTTATATGTGAGATAAACATTGAGATGCACAGTGTAACAAGTCCTTCTGTCTGAAATTGTCCACAGGACTTGAAATGAAACTTGTGCAAATTCTCTTTTAATGTGCTTTCAACAAAATGCTATTTTTGAAGTCTATTAATAACTGCTTTATCACTAATTAATGTGATTTAAGCATTGGGCGGCATAATTCTAATTTTAAAAAAATTAGTCCCTCCACATTATGCAACTGAAATTCTGTCTGCTACTGTGAGCACTCTTAATTTTTGGATGCACTGTAATACTGAAGCTTTATTAGGTATTTTTCAAAATCTTATGTTAAAGAGGAGATACTTTTCAAGTGTCATTCTATTCTGACAGCTGGATTTATGCTTCCTTCAGGTTACTAGACCCTCTTTATCACATACAGCCACACACACATCAGTGAGCAACGTGCTGAAGGAAAAAACTCTGGCTTTAGGTGTCGCTATTTGCATTAATGTTTACTGTGAAACCGTTTCTGCTGTATTACCAATGTGCAACTGTGCCAAACTATCACTTAGAGAATGTGACAGACAGTAGAAAGCTGATGTCTAACTTCTCCCATGCAAACATTAAAAATGGTTCTGAACTGGTCTCATTCTTTCCCTCTGAGGCATCATCAGCACCATGCACAGAGGCTTTGGGAATAAGGACACCTTGAATGCGCCTCGGAGCCAAAGCAAATCATTTACCGGGAGGGTGGTGAGGGCACTGGTACAGGATGCCCAGAGAAGGTCTGGATGCCCCATCCTTGGGAAGTGTTTTAAGTGAAAGGTGTCCCTGCTCACAGCACGGTGTTGGAACTAGAGGATTTTTAAGGTCCCTTCCAATCCTTAACATTCCATAATCTGACTCTGTGTCATTAAATCACGCACGCGGCCTCCAGGGCAGTACCGGTGCCCCCTCCCAGCACGGATCCCGCTACCCTCACCCTCACTCCCCGCTGGCGTTCCTAAATCGTATCTGGGGGGGAAGCCCAGCCCCGGCCTGGGCTGGCTGCAGGGCCGCTCCAGAGGATGGATGGTCCCAGGATTGCAGCAGGGGCCGCTCCAGAGGATGGGCGGTCCCAGGATTGCTACAGGGGCCGCTCCAGAGGATGGATGGTCCCA